>CAAKHD010005255.1:20462-36009 GCA_901007705.1 Fistularia tabacaria | reverse complement strand
CATGGAGCATCAGGAGAAGGGTGTGTGTGTGTGTGTGTGTGTGCACAGTGTATCGAGATATGATAGGGCGACAGAATAGATTACTATATGTTTACCAACTGCGATACTGTTTTTTGTTCCACCTGTTAATGTGTGTGTTTGTGTGTGCGTGTCTGTGAAGTGTATAGAGAAATAATGGGTAAACAGAACAGGTTACTACATGTTTACCAACTACATAATTTTTCTTCCACGTGTGCGTGTGCGTGTGCGTGTGCGTGTGTGTGTGCGTGCGTGCGTGCGTGCAGCTCAACCTATTGAACAATTTATAAAGACCTTTCCGATTTTGTGGTATTAAGTTTGCGTCTCTCCTTCTCGCCGCCCCCCCTGCAGAGCGGCTGAAGCGTGAGGAGCAGGGCCGTCTGGAGCAGGAGAAGTGGCGGCGAAGGATGGAGAACGAGGCGGTGGAGGCCCAGGAGCAGCTGTCTGACCTCGGCATGATGTCCGCCGAGTTGAAGGGCAGCCTGTCGCAGAGGGAAAAGGAAATCACCACCATGCAGAGCCGGTGAGACGCGTCCAGGAGACCAAACCAAAAATGGTCAGAGGTTGTCCTTTTGTTTAGTTTTTTATAACTCTGTCCCGGTTCTCCTCTGGTCCTCAAGGCTGGAGGAAGAGGGGGCTCGCCGTGCCGAGTCCCAGCGCTCCCTGCGGGAGGCGCTGTCCCAGGTCTCGGAGCTGAAGGAGGAGGTGGAGAACGAGCGGGGGATGAGAGAGAGGGCTGAGAAGCAGAGGAGGGACCTGGGGGAGGAGCTGGAGGCCCTGAGGACGGAGCTGGAGGACACCCTGGACACCACGGCCGCCCAGCAGGAGCTGAGGTACAGGACCAGGGTTTCTGTCACGGAGGACAATGGGACATTATTCCTACTTACCGTATTTTCCCGACAATGAGTGGCTCCGCAGTAGAAGTCGCACAAGCCAAAAAATGAGTAATGAAGAAGAAAAAATACATATAAGTGGCACACTGAATAGGTGTCTGCTATGTTAATGTAGCATATTAACAGTTATTCAGGTAACTATAGCATAAACAACATAGCATCACAAGTTGACCAAACTCTCCCTCTCACTCCAAATCACTAAATCCATTCAGTTCTTCATCCTCTGTGTCACTTCTGATCAACTCCGCACACTCCCGAGGTAGACGCCGTGCTGCTTCCTGTTCTGCATGGTATACTATTCATAGCCTACCTGCCTCCACTATGCAAATGGAAATTTCCCCATTTGCGGGACCATCATAGGCATATTGTATTCTATTCTAAAAACAATATATTGTTAGAGGAACGCTGAGGTTGGATCTGCCAGGCAGGATGTTCTCTACAGAGAAGATGAAGTTAGTTGGCGTGAGAGATAGGGATTCAGAGTGTAGGGTTAGATGGCTTTGGCGAAGTGCAACCATTCACACGTATGACATTGAACCTGTGGTTGGGCTGCGGGAGGAACCCTGGAGAACATGGAGACTACACGCATGGACCTTCTCTCTGTGAGGTGGGAGCGCTAACCGCTGCGCCGCCTCCCGTCGAATCAATTGGACAGAAACCTTAAAGAAACCTGGCATTGTTTAATTCATCAAGGCGAAGCTCGGCTGTTCAAATCTGCACACGCTGGCCACTGGGTGGTGATGTTGAGTGACTGCTGGATTGGAAGATTGTCTCCCAGGGGTATAAGTCGATGTCGCTCTCTGTGCAGGTCACGCCGGGAGGCGGAGCTAAGTGAGCTCCAGAGGTGCGTGGAGGAGGAGACCCGGCGCCACGAAGCCCAGCTGTCAGAACTGCGGATCAAACACAGCGCCACCATCGACAACCTCCAGGAGCAGCTGGACAACAGCAAGAGGGTGAGAGCACGGACGGTCAGCCTCGTGCAAGAGGCGCACGCGGCAGTCGTTTCATCTCCCGTCTCCCCATCAGGCCCGTCAGTCCTTGGAGAAAGCCAAAGTGGTGCTGGAGGAGGAGCGGCAGAGTCTGACGTCAGAGCTGAAGAGCCTCCAGGCCAGCCGCACGGAGACGGACAGGGGCCGCAAGAGGGCCGAGAGCCAGCTGCAGGAGCTCGGCGCGCGCCTGGCTCAGGCTGACAGGGAGCGGGATGAGCGCGAGGAGCGCGTGCACAAGCTGCAGGTGAGGTGTCCACCAGACGGATGGACGGAAGCGTCGCCTCTTCTCTGGGAACCGTCTCACCTCCTTCCTCTTTCAGTGCGAGATCGAGTCGCTCTCCGTGGGTTTGTCCTCCTCTGACACCAAGTCTCTGCGCCTCACCAAGGAGGTCAGCAGCCTGGAGAACCAGCTGCATGATGCACAGGTAACACACGCACACACACAGCGAACATCTTGCATCCTGTGGTCCAGAAAGTGTTTCACGCGCTTGACTCTGCGTCCCTTCCAGGAGCTGCTGCAGGAGGAGACGCGTCAGAAGCTGGCTCTGGGCTCCAGGGTGCGAGCGCTGGAGGAGGAGAGGAACGGGCTGATGGAGAGGCTGGAGGAGGAAGAGGAGCGTGCCAAAGAGTTGACGCGGCAGATCCAGACCCACACCCAGCAGGTAGCGCCGGAGGGGGGCCGGCCGCGGCCGCCATCTTTAATCCGCCTCCGGGTTAACAGGTCGGTCATCCTTCCCCACCGCAGCTGGCCGAGTTGCGCAAGCAGTCGGAGGAGGTGAACGCCGCGGTGGAGGCTGGGGAGGAGTCCCGCCGGAAGCTCCAGAGGGAGCTGGACGGCTGCCTGCAGAGGGAGCGACAGAAAGAGGAGGAGAAGGAGCGGTTGGAGAGGCAGAGGGAACGGCTGCGGGAGGAGATCGAGGACATGACGCTGGCACTGCAACGGGAGCGGCAGAACTGCATGGCGCTGGAGAAGAGGCAGAAGAAGTTCGACCAGGTCAGAGCCGAGGAGGTCTCCTGCCAGGAGGTCGGAGAAGATCTGCTCCTCTGTCACCTAACGTCCTCCTCCTCCTCCTCTCTCAGTGTCTGGCTGAGGAGAAGGCGGTCAGCGCTCGTCTGGCGGAGGAGAGAGACCGGGCAGAGGCAGACAGCCGGGAGAAGGAGACGCGCTACTTAGCCTTGTCCCGAGCTCTGCAGGTACGTCAGACCATTTTCATCTGATGGTGACCTCCGCCATAGCATCTACACTATAAGTGTGTGTGTGTGTGTGTGTGTGTGTGTGTGTGTGTGTGTGTGTAGGAGGCCCAGGACCAGAGGGAGGAGCTGGAGAGATCCAACAAGCAGCTCCGTCTGGAAATGGAACAGCTCGTGAACCAGCAGGACGACGTCGGCAAGAATGTAAGACGCCGCCTCCGCCGCCGCCTCCCATAGTTCTGAATTGACGCTGAATCATGGCTCCGCCTGTGCTCCCGAAGGTCCACGAGCTGGAGCGAAACTGCCGGGCTCTGGAAACGGAAGCAGGGAACCTTCGCGTCCAGACCCAGGAGCTGGAGGAGGAGCTTGCAGAGGCGGACAACTCCAGGCTGAGGCTGGAAGTCACCCTGCAGGCGCTCAAGGCGCAGTTCGAGAGGGAGCTGAGCTCCAGTGAGGAGAAGGGAGAGGAGAAGCGACGGGCCCTCAGCAAACAGGTAGCGTCCTCCTCCGCAGGCGCAGAAGGAGGAGAAGACTCGCCGATTTTTGTCTCCCCCCAAAACACTGGCTTGTCTTCTCCCAAGGTGAGGGAGCTGGAGATCCAGCTGGAGGAGGAGAGGAGCCAACGCTCCCAGGCCGTGTCCTCCAAGAAGCAGCTGGAGGCGGAGCTGCAGGAGTCCGAGACCCAGGTGGAAATATCCAGCCGTGGGAAGGAGGAGGCCGTGAAGCAGCTGCGAAGGCTCCAGGTAGAACTTTCCCCACCTTCAGACCGCCTCCATCTCCCCCCTCAGTCCTCACGTATTTAAACGCCACTCTTCGTACGTCCAAGGGTCAAATGAAGGAGATCCTCCGAGAACTAGACGAGTCCAAGCTGGCTCGGGACGAGGTGCTGGCGCAGTCCAAGGACAGCGAGAAGAAGATCCAGACCCTGGAGGCCGAAGTCCTGCAGCTCACAGAGGTCCGAGAGCTCAAAACAACAAAATGGGGTTTCAAGTCACTCAAAACACCCCTGGCCCTAAAATGTTTTTTTTTTTTTCCCAATTTTATTAAAGGAAAAGCATTTAAAATGGATTTAAAAACTAAAGTGAATTCCTCATATTATTTTTATTATATTATTCTAGTTATTATCATTCTATTATTCTTTTCTGAATATCACTGTAAATTAGATAATCAGACGGGGGGGAAAAATAAGTTAATTTTCATCTTAATCGCTTGGAACAAATGGTACGATCCAATGTGTCCTCTGCACAGGAGCTGTCGGTGTCGGAGAGGCAGCGGCGGCAGGCCCAGCAGGAGAGGGATGAGATGGCCGACGAGATGGTCAACAGCAGCTCCGGGAAGTGAGTTTGGCCCTCGCCCGTCCACTGCCGCCCCGACCTGTGTCTGCGGGTGTTTTTTAACCGTTCATGGGTGAATGTTTGTCCAGAACGGCGCTTTTTGAGGAGAAGCGGCGGCTGGAGGCACGGGTCAGCCAGCTGGAGGAGGAGCTGGAGGAGGAGCAGAGCAACTCTGAGCTTCTCTCCGAGAGACATAGAAAGACGGCCTTACAGGTAAAGACTTTTTCGCTCCTGCCCAGGCACCACGCACGCCTTTGCTCAGCCACCATGTTTGCCACCGCAGGTGGAGACGCTAACGGTACAGCTTCAAGGGGAGAGGACCCTGGCCCAGAAGGCGGAGGCGGCCCGCGAGCAGCTGGAGAGGCAGAACAAGGAGCTGAAGACCCGCCTGGAGGAGATGGAGGGAGCCGTGAGGGGCAAACACCGGCTCAGCGTCGCCGCCCTGGAGGCCAAGATAGAATCCATGGAGGAGCAGCTGGAGCAGGAGCGACAGTGAGAACTCCCGTCCTCTATGCCACGCCCATTTTCCCACTTCTGGGTCTTAATTCAGTCACAAGAAGGACATGAGGGATGGATTCAGACGTCTCCACTGAATACAGTGGAACCTCGACTTACGAGTGTATCCACTTGCGTGTTTTCCGAGATGTGAGACATCGCTCTTGGCCGCCGTTGTCCATGAAGTGGAGTTTCAAAAATAACACGAGGTAGCCCAGAAATATCAGAGAAAAACAGAACACAAGTTTCATAGATCATTTAAAATGAGGAGCGCCAATGGAGCAAGTGTGTGAAAGGTGGACAAGACAGTGGTGAGACCAGCGATGCTGGATGGTCTAGAAACAGTGACATTGAGGAAAAGACAGGAGGCAGAGCTGCAGGTGGCGGAGATGAAGATGCTGAGGTTCTCTTTGGGAGTGATGAGGACGGAAAGAATCAGAGGGACGGCACATGTTGGATGTTTTGGAGAGAAGGTCAGAGAAGCCAGACCGAGAGGGTTGGGTCATGTTAGATGGTTAGATGGCAAGGTTTGATTCGCTGTGGTGACCCCTGATGGAAAAAGACCAAAGGAAGAAAAGTAGTAGTTGTAGCCTTTGTGCAGCAAGTAACGCTGGGCTTTCACGCTCACAGGCTAAAAACAGGAAGCCGGGAGTTTTACTCGAGTCGCAGCTCCCGTCATCTCGATGGTTACGTGTAAGCTGGTAATCTGAGCTGTTTTAGATTGATCTTTTCCTAGTCTTTGGCTTACCGCATTATCAAATGTGTCTGTTACTATCGAAAGTCTTTCAGGCGTTACGGTGACCTCACACAACCAATAACCGTTAGATGAGCTCCGACAAAACCGGAAAGAGGAAACCCGGTAGACGAGGAGAAGAAAAGGCGATGGAAAATAGCAGAGGCCCTGCAGATACCTGGTGAAAACAATGCATGGCGGGGAAAAAATTGTTGAAAGAATCGAGTTGTAGTTTTCTAAATAGCTACCCTGTAAAATTCGCAGTCTGAGACAAGGCTGAGACTAAAAACTCCCAAAACTCGTCTTTAGACGTGAGCAGCTGTGAGGTGACAGTTTTCCGCGAGTCTCTTCCAAATCTTTTCGGATCTGTCATATAAGTAGCTTCAGTTAAATTCAGTGACAGAGCACCAAATGAAAAACTCCGCCTATCTCCTCCACCACCGCCGGCATCTTCATCTAATCTTCAAGAAACATACACATACACAAAACCGGTTTATTTCTTCACACTCTCTTTTAGTATGTGTTGTTATAATTAAACTAACTTGTTATAACTATAACTAAACTGGAACGTTTCAATTCATTTCAATCAGGAAATTTAATTTGATATTCCAGCAAATTGAGTCACAAGCTCGATTACCCAAGCAATTCAACTCGTACGTCAAGGTGTTACTATATGTGATTGACAGCCGACCCGTCCGGGTTAAACCCCGCCTATTGCCCGATGTCCCTCCCCTCATTGGTCGGGCAATTCTCACTGCGCTTCTCCCCCCGCCGCCGCTGCAGGGAACGAGCCATGGCCAACAAGCTGGTGCGCAAGACGGAGAAGAAGCTGAAGGAGGTGATGATGCAGGCCGAGGACGAGAGGAGACACGCGGACCAGTACAGAGAGCAGGTGAACAGCCGACGCCGACCAAGACATCCCTCGCTAGGTCGCCTCCGCTCTAACTGTGCTGCTCCCCGTCCCCAGCTGGATAAGTCCATGGTGCGGCTGAAGCAGCTGAAGAGGCAGCTGGAGGAGGTGGAGGAGGAGAACTCGCGTTCCAACGCCCAGAAGAGAAAGCTGCAGAGGGAGCTGGAGGAGATGAACGACAGCAGCCAAAGCATGACCCGCGAGATCTCCTCGCTCCGCAGCCAGCTCAGGTACCGACCTCAGGTTTCCAAACCCCCCCCTGTGGCCGAGCGCACGCTCCAAAGTCTCGTCTTTTTCCTTTTTTTTTTTTTTTTTCCTTTGTTTGTTTTTTATTTCTGCGTTAACCTCCCATTAACTTAACATGATTTGTTTTGCTTTGCTCTTGGGTTGCATCCGTTTGTGTCCATCTAACACTGTCCATCTGTCTGCGTCACACCGACACAGCAGCGTCCCCGACTGGAGAGGAGAGAAGTAGGTCACTGTGCGTTTTGTTTTGTTTTTTTTGTATTGTTATTTGTGTGTGTGTGTGTGTGTGTGTGTGTGTGTGTGTGTGTGTGTGTGTGTGTGTCTCCCCGCCCACCTGCAAAGGACAACGGCGTTAAATATTATCCTAAATACCAAGATGTCGTTTATTTTTTGCGTTTCCACCTTAGCTACATTTGTTTCACGCTATAAAAATGCACTCTCGTTGATAGCGGACGTTAGCTTCGCTGCGGCAATGCTAAGCTAAAGCAGAAAACATTTCTGTGGTAAAATTGAAAGCTAGCTGCCCCCCTCTTCTCTGGTGTGTATGCCTGTAAGGGTTTGGCTAGTTAGCTTAGCACAGCAAATGCTGGCCCATCGAAATCATGAAAACATAGCGATGAAATACAGCAAGAGATGCAGCAACTGTTTTTCAGCAAATACAGCTTTTTCCCAACTCTTCCCTCTGACACCAATGTTGCAGCATTAGGACTCAGATTCTTATTAAGATACGAACTCCTGTTAGGTCTCTTCTGAACACCAGACGATGAGCGAACAGCTGTTAAAGTGGCAGTTTTTTGAACGTAGTTCAGCCTGGTCAGCGTGCAAAGAAAAAGCCGGTGCTCCATCATGTCCACTACAGGCGGTTGTGCTAAGCTAGCTAGCCAGTTTGCAGGCTCACCGCAGAATAATATACATCCTAATACACGTTCCTGCATTTACATTGTGATGCAGGAACATTTTACCATACATATATTTGTATTATTGAAATAATAAAGCAATATAGAATTCAGGAACGCGTGGAACTGCATAGTATCGGTCGGCAGAATTTGGCCGGGTTTAATTTGGAAGAAAAAAAAACTTAAATAAAAATAAAATGAGATAAAAATTCAGAGACGACACCCTGAAAGCATTCAGGAATTTTGTGGAAGTCGCCCGAGGATTAAGGCAGAATTTAAATCGTGATGATCGGGAAATGAGTTGAAAAAGGAGGAAGAAATCAGGCAGAGGGGAGGAATTAGTAATGATTTACATTTATTGACAGGAAATAATGGGTTTCTGTTCTGTTGTTGTCTGATATCCACATTTCACTGATCAATTGATCAATCAGTTCTTCAAAATGGAGGCCGATCGGTTGTGGTGGGGGGGGACCTGCATTTGACACAACTGTCTTGCTGTCCTTGTCCAGACGCACCCCGTTGCCCCTGGCGATGCGGGGTCGCCGGGCACTGGTGGACGACCTCTCGCTGGACAACTCGGACTCGGAGGAGCCGCCGGCCTCGCCGACCCCGTCCTCGGGGCTCCCGGGGACCCCGACCCCCTCCTCGGAGCACAGCCTGGACCCGCCGCCGCCCTACAGTGTCAACAACACGGAATGATGCACATAAACACACCACAACACACATACACACACACACACACACACACACACACACACACACGGGCCTCTGGCAGCCTCGACCTCTCAGGGTTGAAGAAGTGACTCAGCACATTACAGATGTATCATGGTAACAGACCCGCCGCAAATTCGGAGGGCGTCGCGTCCTTGCTTGGCGCCGAAATCCTGTCCACGCCAGCTTCCGACCGCGAAGCAAAAAAATAAATAAATAAATGAAGGACACGATCGTGACCGGAGGCGGTTGGACCTCCAATCTTCCAGATTTCGTAGGATAGATTAAAGATGTTGTAAATACGAACGCTGAAATAAGAGAGAGAAAAAAAAAAAGTGAGCCAGCGCCATCTTTTACACTCCACATGCACGAGTTATCCTCAGAGAAACGGCAATTAGTAACAGCAATTAAAACCTTTTATTGGAAATCTAAAATAAAGGGTTTTTTTCTGGGCAGGGGGTTTCAGAGACATATCGCTCAATTCCATTGGTAGCGATCGCGCTGACGCCTACCAATGACTGGCAGCCGATCAGTCCGGCCCCTCTGAACAATAACGTTTTTTTCTATAGAACCGTAGGTGGTTAGGTGATGCGGTAGTTAGTGCTAGCTAGTTTCTTCAACCTCAAGTCTTAACGCGAAGCTTCGGACTATTTCAATTTGTATTATTTATACCGACCCCGGCTTGGAACGGGAGTTGCCGGGGAGACACGACCGCAGAAGGTCAATACTGGTTTAAAAAGAAAAAGAGAAATCCATTCACGGAGTTTCTACGGGAGTGTTTTGTTTCTATCAAATACTGAACCAAATCAGCACGACAGCTGTGTTTTTGTTTTTTTGTTTTTGTTTTTACTGAGAAACCTGATAGCGTTTGCCGTCGGCCAGCGCTTTTGTACACGGTGAATTAGATTTTTCAAAGGTGAACCCTGGAAATTTAACGACGGAACAGAGCTCGGTGTAGTGATGAGACAAAGGGACTCATAGTCAGTTCAGCGTAGTTGGAGGATTCCTCGACCCCACGGCGTTCACTTTCTGCCCAGACTGTTGTCGGTGTATCTTTCTCCTGGTTAGCGTGGCTAGCGCGTAGCGCCTCTGCACCCATGGTCGATCTCAATGCAAGGTGTGATCCGTCGCTCCGATCCACCTCCCGGGTCTGAACCCAGATCGCTGCTCTTCTTCTTCTGCTTATATTTAGGGGTCATTCATACGGCGACCGCGAACCGCGCACATTCCGCTCGCCGCACAGCAGCACTTGTGTGCAAAATAGATCGTTGCAATGTGAAAGAGAGTTGTTGTCGCCGCTGCTGCTTCACCTCAGGGTGGTTTCGGTGCTGCTCCCCGAGGCGAATTCCTCGGTCAGGTCCATGACCGCGGCCTCCGACACATCACATCACTGTATAGAATCCACTCTGATTCAAGCGAGCCGTACCCTGGCAGGAAGTGACTTATACGCCTCAAAAAGAACTGAAGATGAGCGCACTCCACGCCCACACTGGCTCATTCAGGCTCCAAAATAACCAAATTAGTTGGTATTAAAACTAGATATAATCCCGGTTGCTTAACAACCTCCACCCAGGCCTAAGAAGAGTAAAGGCCCCTGCTCTGACCATGTCCTCCAGAATTTTTTAGGCACAAAATATTTCCAGAAAGTCGTCGATTTAAAGATATCGGAGTCACAGGGATGATTTTAGCCGAACGGGAAGCAGAAAGAAATGTAATGTAAATGCTTTTTTTTTAACCCAAAACTGGAAAAGCGCTGAATTGTGTTAACTAAACAGGGATCCTGTTAAGCTTTACGTTTCTCAGCCGAGCCCTTCCTGCTCTGGCAACAGAGAAATATCCCACCGTCCCTGAAGGCATTCTTTTAGACAATTGAGTTCAGTGAGGAGGTCCGGATCACCCCCTCCCCGTCCCTCTGCTACCTATAGTGCTAGCAGACGGTTAGCCTAGCCTAGCGGTGCTTTCGCCCTGGGGTGAACAAACAAGGTCCATCCAACACGTTGACTAGCAAACTATCAGGAGATGGAACTTGAATCCCAGCGCTGTCAACAAGCTAACCATGCTAACTGGAATAAGCTAGGCTACCTGGCTGTAGCTTGTCATTGAGACAAGAGGAGGCGTGCTTCCTCCAAGCTGTTGATCCGTCTAGCTCACGGGCAAAGACACCTCTGGGGGGGGTTAGCTTCTGAATGTTGTACGAAGGCGGCGTCCTGCGTGTCTATCTTGACGACGACCTTTGCTTACGTGACCCGGCAAAGCCGAGCTAGCCTCCGCCTCTGACTGCTACTGACGACATATATTTAACGCCCGACCGAGGGGGTTGTCTTTGTTTTTATATATCTATTTAATGTATGTATAATTCTGTTATTTTATCAATTATGCAAGTGTGATTTTTTTTTTTTTTTCTTTTTTTTTTTTTTTTTTTGTCTGAAAGGTTTTTAAAAGATAATTGTGTCAAAGCTGCACTTTACCCAGGACTCAGCCGGACACTCCTCCGAGTACGCTCTTTTTTTTTTTTTTTTTTTTCTTTTAAATATCATTTAAGTCAAAGAGGCCGACTTAGCATTGAAGCCAAATGAGCTGACGCCGGGATCCACGTTCCGTCCCATTGGCGGCGGTGACGTCGCGCCGCGTCAACTTTTGTTCATGCCTTCATAGACCAAAACTGAAAGACAGGTGGATCTGGACGGCTGGAGTCCAGCTGTAGCAGGAGACGGGGCGGCAGCGGCTGCTACTGTTGCAACCGCCGCCGCCGTCGCCACCCGCAGGTGGTGTGTTTGTTTTGTGTTCCTGTCCATCCGTGGCTGCTGCGGAACTTGAACCCTTTTCTTTTTTTCTTCCCCCCCCCCCCTGTTTTTGGAGATGTGTTTTATCGATCCTCCTCTCGTTCACGATGCTGTAATTACAAAACATCCGACCGGGGTCAACTTTAATATATGTCGTTGGTTTTGAAATTCTGTCTGTGTGTTTCTTCCGCACCCACACACACGCACTTTCTGCGATGACGCTGGTTGTCGATTCCAGAGCGGAGGAAATGGCGATTTTAGTTTTAGCATCAGCAGACAGAAAAATCCCGAAGTGCCGTCCAGCTCGTATTGTGTTCCAGGAAGTAGCCTCCTCCCGGGGAACCTTTTTTAGTTTCGTAGGGTCCGCGTCTACGACATGCACCTTAAGCACCGCTCTCAAAACCAAACCGAAGAAGAAGATGAGGAGGACACCCTGGACAAGGTGGAGTTGGAAGCTGCCACAGCTTTCATGGGATAATAACAATCAACTATCAGATGGTTGAGGTGTTTTTATCTTCTCCAGTGCGAAGAACTGGACTTCTTGGGAGGGGGGCAAAAAATTGATGTTCCTACGTCATATGAGTTCCCATGGAACCGTAATAAGACCCCGCCCGGGCGTTGGAGCTGAGACGGTTCCCGGAGGTCAGGCCCACGGTCCCCCCCCCGCCCCAGGAAACCGCCTCGTGCATGAAAAGCCTGGAAGAACTGCCAAATACGGAATGAGCGGTGCTGAATGACTCCGTTTGCTTCCGTCGAGTGACAGCGCCAGCCCGTCCTGTTGCCGTGGCAACAGACGGACGTCCCGTCAGCTTGAAAGTGTGAAAGGAAGTGGGTTTTTAAATTTTAATCTGCCGTGAAGGTCTTTGAAAACATCCACACACGCCAGGAAAAATGAGAAGAGGACCCGAGAAAGATTCTCAGCCGTGCTTTTATTTTCATCCTCGCATCGAATTTGACACCGGGCTCTGTTTTTTTTAGTGGCTATAACACAGGAACGCATGCACCTCAACATTATTTGTATACATAAGACTTTTAATTCTAAAAGCAAGTGACTTATTTCCGTTTTTTCTGCTAAAATGTGTATGTTTTAAGGTGGCCAGTCCTATGACATCGAAGCAGGAAGGTGTGTGTGGGTTCTCCTTGTTCTCCAGCATTGGTTCTCCCGCTTCTCAGTCTTCCGCCAGTCCAAAAAGGTTCAGTGAAGACTAAATTGTCCATAAGTGTGGCTGAGATGCTGAATGTTTCCGGCTATGAGTGAATAAATAAATAGAGGTGTTTTCCAGAAATCAACGGTTTACCCAGCAATAAATAAAGATTTTATCTGTCCATTTGTTGGAGTGTCTTCAGGACCTCCTGTCCCTCAGGATGTCCGTGAACAGCCAGTCGTCACCGTAGGGCAGCGTCGGCACCGGACGCTCCCCGGCTTCGTTCACAGGAGCGGGGAATGACCGGGCGACGCCTTCGAATGCCAGGAAATCCAGGTCGCCGGGCGGCGGCGGCAGGCAGGGGCCCTCCTCCGACCCCGGGGCACACGCCTCTGACGAGCTATAGGTGCAGCAGACGGAGGCGGGGGGCCGGGGGGTCAGGCTGAGGTCGCCGACGTCCTCCATCTGCCTCTGGTCTCCGTGGCAACAACTCCCATCATCCACGGCCTGGTGCATGAAAACGCCGCCGCAGGCTTCCTCCTCCTCGGCGCAGCCGCAGATGCTGTCAAAGTTCAGCTCCTCGCCGAAGAGCTCCATCAGGTCACTCCACTGCGCGTCCGCCGCGTCGCCGAAGTCGCAGGAGCTCAGAGACAGCGGGGAGAAGGCCGGGGAGGAGGTCCGCTTCCCCGCCGAGACCTCACTTTCATTCTCGGCGGGCAGGGCGACAGCTTCCTCCTCTCCCCCCGCACACGTCTCCGTCCCCTCACCGAGGACAGCGACGGCGGACGCCGGCTCACCGAGCCCGTGAAGAGGCAGAGACGGCGCGGGTTTTTCCCGCTTGGTGACGTACAGGGCAGAGGCCAGGCGATGGTTCGACGCCTCGATGTCTGCAAACTTCCTGTCGACGGGAAGGGAAAAGATCTGATCACCGGAGAATCGGAATCTGACGTTCATTCATTCATTCATCGAGAGAGGTGGGCTTAACCTGGACATGTCACCTGTCAATCACAGACATTCAATTTAGCAGATCTGATTGGAGAAAGGCGAAGAACGTGGAGAGAACCTAGGCAGGTAGGGAAAGAACATGGAGGGAATGCAGGATGGGAGAACATGGAGAGAACCTCAACAGGCAGGGTGGAACGTGGAGAGAATCCAGACAGGAGAAGATGGAGAGAACTCACAAAGAGAACCGAGGCAGGCATGGAGAACATGGAGACAACCGACAAAAGGAACCCAGGGAGGAGAACACGATTCCTCCTAACTGAAACGGTAAACCCTGTCCCTCCACGATTTTTGGATTCCGGGTCAAAGGTCAGGCGATGCTTCAGCATCCTGCCCCGAGCTGCGACCCTCATCCGAGGAGATGTTCTGCAGGAACATATCTCCGCTACCTTTGCCGCCGCCTCACCTCTGGATCATGTTGTGCAGGAAGCGGCGGTGGTTGACCTGACGCTTGGACGGCCGGTTCTTCCGGGGCCTCTGGAGGGCCCGCATCACGTGGCCCGCCGCCGACGTGACGAAGGTGTAGAGGTCGCGGCCCCAGGGGACCCCGGACTCCAGCCGGGGGTCGGGGGTCACGGCCGCGGGGGGTCTCATGGCTGGAGAGGGGAGCCAGTCAGTAAAAAAAACTTGAATATTTCCAAGGAAGTTTTGTCTTTTTGTTAAATTTGATCGAATTTTCTGAAATGTATGAGGATATTCTGCTGTCCGAAAAGGACGGCCGACGGAGATGAATGGGATGGACGTCGCAGAGGAGGTGAGAAAGCGGAGCGGGAAATGACCCGAGACGAGAATGAACGGCCGGTCGGAAAAAGAGCTTCGAATGGTCGATTAATGACGGTAAGATTACAAAAATCAAGCTTGGTTTTTTTAAACCCACTTTGCTTTGATTTGAGTGAATGTCTTGCGGATCAGGATTTCAAGGATTCAGGCGGGCGGTGGAAGAAACAAAACAAAAAGACGGGGTTGAAGAAATGGGTCCGAAATATTTTTTTAAAGTAATTAAAAATCAACAAAGTCAAAATAGTAATTTAGAAAATATTATGTTTGTTATTTTATTGAATGCATTGCTTTATTTATTTGATTTCCATTGATTCCTTAACTATAAATTTACCTGTTACTATACATATTGTTTTTTACACGTTTCATATCATATTTTTTTATTATCATCAATACATGAACAATAGTAATGATAGTATTTAGTGCAACAGTATATTATATAGTGGAAATAAAATATACAAATACCATAAAGTAAATATTGTAAGAAACATCATTGTTGTACATATTATGATAAACATAGGTAACATTTCTAGTATTATTGTACAACAATTAAAATATAAATCTAATAATTTCCGTTAATTACCTGAAGTAAACCATTGCAGTTTAATACATATGATGATATTAGTAATGGTAACGATTGTTATTTTTTATTACGATTGTACAATATGTATCATAAAATATAGTAACACCCTCCTATATATTTTATATGTATGTGTTTGTTCATATATATATACATATATATATTTAGAGACATATATAATAAGGGTGAGTTGGAAATATATTTAACCAATGCAACATAATGCTTATAATGATAAAAACAATGATTATTTTAACATTATTATTATATAATATCTATTATGATATATAGCTATTGTAGCACAAACATATATTTATATATATATAAATGATACATTGGAGAACAGAAAAGCAATACTATAAAATACATACAATGAAAATTATCATAATATAATATGCATAGTAACACACATATTTTGTGTGTAAAATATATATACATATGTGTGTGTGTGTGTATATATATGTATATATATAGATAGATAGATACAATGGCTATACAGTAAATAAAGCAACACATAAACAAAATGTATAAGTGAAAAAGAATTAATGGCTAAAAAATGAAATCCATCTTTTGCTATCAAAATCAGAAAAGTTGAAAACACGCCTTACCTCCGCTGGTCTGCAGCTGCAGCCTATGTGTGTGTGTGTGTGTGTGTGTGTGTGTCCCCTGGTCCTCGGGTCTAACCACCCTGAGGACCCGCCGGTTGGGGGTCATGTGGTGAAAAGTCACGTGATGTCAGGAGCGGAATCCGAGCCGATGGCGTCTCTACGGCCACAGGAAGTGAGACGCCGTGCGAGGGCGGGGGGGGGGGGGGGGGGGGGGGGGGGGGGTACAAAAAAAAGCACAA
>CAAKHD010005255.1:3255-15324 GCA_901007705.1 Fistularia tabacaria | reverse complement strand
GCGGTGTGTGTTTGCGTGTGTGTGTGTGTGTGTGTGTGTGTGTGTGTGTGTGTGTGTGTGTGTGTGTGTGTGTGTGTGTGCCCACACACTATCAAACTGCTGACAGTCACTGCAATGTTCTATGTTTTCCAGCTGATTGTACGTCTTGTTTTCAAACCCTTGACTCTGTGCAGATGCAGATTATCGCTGGATTACAGATTGTAATTATTATTATTATCATTATTATAAGTACAGGTCTGTTTGAACCCCCCGCCCCCTCCTCCAGTCGTCCCCGCCGCGGACGATAAAGCTTATCACGGCGTCTCTTTGGGCGGACTTCGACCCGGCGGGGAAGGTCGGGAGGAAGACGAGAGGAGCCCCGCCAGGAGGTCGGTTCTGCTGCTTCTCCACAAACGTCTCATTCACACCATTCAGAAATGTTCTCGAAAGTTTTAATGTGAAGTATTATTTGTTTGTCTTTGAATCAGACTGAAACCTTTCTCCAAACTTACATCATATCTGAACATAAAGATGTCCTCATATGGGGACAGTGGGCCCACTTTAGCTTTGAACGTGCCAAACTGTAGGATTGTTTCTTTTTGACGACCGAACCGACCTTTGTACCTCCTGCTGTGGTCCACTGGAAGCTCCGATCCAGTTGCAAACTTTATTCGGACTGTACTTGTCGAAATCTTCTTGTCGTGGCAATCGGACTTGAATTTCTTCACTTGAAGACGTTCCACCCCTCATCCGAAAGGCTTCTTCAGTTCTAATCAATAGAGGCCCTATAAGTGCCAGGGTTGTGGGCGGGTCTCGGTTATGATGGCGTGTTATGCGAATGGAAGAGTTGATCGGCAGAAGCTAGGTGGAAGGGGGTTATTATGCCAATGGCGGCGTTGTAAGGTGGAGACAAAAGTAAAACTTTTGGGGGTTCACCTGGATTAGAATGTGCAAAGGTGAAGGCAAACTTCCAGAGGCTTCCTCCTCTGTTCAGAGACGGTTTTTGAGTTTTGACAAAGATGGCTTCTTGGACTCCTCCCGGCCAGAATACGGACTCTGCTGTCTTCAAAAGAATGGCCCTTATCCTTCAGGTGTAGGCGGACCGCGGAGTCCTGTCCTGTAGTGGCGGCTCCCCACCCGTTTTGTGTTCCCAATGTAGACGCCATCGCAATCCTCAGTGCAAGTGACAGCAGACACCACATTCTCCATCTTATGCCTGGGTGTTTTGTCCTTGGGGACCATCAACTCTTCGATTTGCATAACCCAGACCCGCCCACATCCCTGGCACTTCCATTCCGAAAAACTTCCCACAAGCCATCGAACTGAAGGAGCCTCTCGGATGACGGGGTCAAACGTCTTCAGGTGAAGAAATTCGAGCCACGACAAGAAGATTTATTTTACTAACAGAGCGCTTGATTCATGGGGTTGGTATAATAGTGCCACTAGGTGGCGCCAAATAGGCGTAGAATGATAAATTGGGTAAAGAAGTACAGGCAGCGTGGCTATGGGGGCGGAGCCGTGATTTGACGAGAGGCGGGGGTTCATCATTGATTTAAAATCCCTTGCAGATTCCCCGTCATGCAGCGCGCCTGGGCCGCCTTCAGGGCCCACCCCTACATCGGCAACGTCCTGGGATACACGGCGCTCTTCGCCTCTGCCGACGTCATCCAGCAGAGCGCGTTGGGCGGGGACGCCGCTGCCGCCGGGGTCGACTGGCGCCAGACGGCCCGGGTGGCGACCGTGGGCTTCTGTTTCCATGCCAACTTCAACTACCACTGGCTGAGGGGGCTGGAGAGGATGCTGCCGGGGGGCGGGGTCAGGGCGGTGGCGGCGAAGGTGGTGGTGGACCAGCTGGTCGCCGCCCCGCTCACCATCAGCGCCTTCTACATCGGTAGGAATTTCTATTCCAAAGTGGCGAGTTTTTTTTATTTCCTTTTTCCCATTTCAAACATTTCAAGTCTTTAGCAGTGAAATTTGTTTCATATTTGTTAGGTAAAGAACTCGGTTAAAAAAAGTTTTCAACTTTTTAGGTTTGAGTTTCCTGGAAAACAAAGACGACCTGCTGGAAGACTGGAGACAGAAGTTCTGGAAATCATACAAGGTACCATAAAGGAATCACTTTTCTTCACGATGCTGGGAATGAATGAATGAATGAATGAAGAGTGAGCCCTTCCATTCATCTTCTCAGTAAAACCTGTGGACAATTTGGATTCGTTAAGGAACCCATTTTCATTTTTGAGCTGTGGGAGGAAGACGGAGAACATGGAGGGAACCCAGGCAGGAGAACGTGGAAAGAACCTGGATAGGAGAACATAGAGAGAACCCAAGAGGGAGAACCTAGAACCTATAGAAAACCCAAGCAGGAGAACATGGACAAAACCCGGGTAGGAGAACATGGGCAGGAGAATGTGGAGAGAACCCAGGCAGGAGAACATGAAGAGAACCTGGATAGGGGAACGTGGAGAAAACCCAGGCAGGAAGACATGGAGAGAACCCAGGAGAACCTAGAACCTCGAGAAAACATGGGCAGGAGAATGTGGAGAGAAACAGGTAGGAGAGCATAGAGAGAACATGGGCAGGAGTACCTGGATGGATGAACATGAAGTGTTCTTGTCAACCGTTTTCTCTGAAGAAACACGGAGGATTCATTGATCAGATGACAGACTTGGATGATGCTGATGCTGTAGATAATGATGGTGGTGGTCACCTGTCTCCTTTCCCTCCTCAGACAGGTGTGGTGTTCTGGTCCTCGATGCAGGTGAGAAACCTCCGTCCTCCCGTGGAGAACAACTAAACATCCCCCATACTTGTTTGTCTGTTTACGGTTCCGTGTGCGTTCCTCCTCGCCCGGCCCTCCAGGCGCTGAACTTCTCCCTGGTCCCTCCGGTGGCTCGGACGGTGTTCCTTGGCGGCGTGGCCCTGGTCTTCACCGTCTACCTCTGCCACGTCCGACAGCAGCTGGAAGAATGAAGGGACGATGGAGGAAACCGGCGAGCGCGGCCGGAAGGTCCCCTTTCTGCGTGGAGTCTCCATCTTCTCCACGTGTTTGCGTGGGGTTCCTCAGGGTTCCTCCCGGGCTCCAAACACACGCAGGAGGTTCATTGGAGACCCTGAATTGTCCAGACATGTGAATGAGAGGATGAATGGTTGTTTTTCTGAATGAGATAAAGATGAGAGGGTGAATGAGGGAGTGAATGGTTGTGTCTAGATGACAAGAATGAGTGAATAAATGGTTTTATCTCTCTATATGATGTTTTAATGAGAGGATGAATGGTTGTATGTCTCTATGGTGTGAATGACTGAGTGAATGGTTGTTTGTATGGGATATATATGAGAGGGTGAACGTTTTTGTATCTGTTTATATGAGGGGGTGAATAGTTGTGTCTAGATGACATGAATGAGTGAATAATAGTTGTCCGTCTCTATATGACGTGTGAATGAGAGGGTGAATGGTTGTATGTCTATCTGATATGAATGAGTGAATAAATGGTTTTATGTCTCTAAGTGACGTTTTTAATGAGCGGGTGAATGGTCGTATGTATTTGAAGTATGACTGACAGTGAATGGTTGTACATCAGTATGACGTGTAATGAGAGGGTGAATGCTTGTTAGTCTGAGTGAGAGGGTGAATGGTTGCCTGTCTCTATATGATGTGTGAATGAGCGAGTGAATGGTTGTATGTGTTTATATCAGGTGAATGAGGGGGTGAATGGTTGTCTGGATGACGTGAATGAGTGAATAAATGGTTACATGTCTATATGATGGTTGAATGAACGGGTGAATGGTTTGTCTGTATGACGTGATTGATTGAGTGAATGGTTGTATGTCTATATGACATGTGAATGAGTGAATAACAGTTGTATGTGTCTATATGACGCGTGAATGAGAGAGTGAATGGTTGAACGTCAATATGACGTGTGATGAGAGAGCGAATGGTTGTTTGTGTTTCTACGAGGCGAATGAAGGAGTGAATGGTTGTGTCAAAATCACATTTGAATGAGTGAATAAATGGTTGCATGGCTGTTTGATAGTTAAATGAGAGGGTGAATGGTAGTTAGTCTGTATGAGATGCATTTGAGAGGGAATGGTTGTATGTCTATAGGAAGCAGGAATGACAGCGTGAATGGTTGTACGTCAGTATGATGTGTGATGACAGGGTGAATGGTAATATGTGGAATTGACATGTGAATGACCGGTTGTATGTCTATATGATGATTGCATGAGAGGGTGAATGGTTGTTTGTCTGTATGGGATATATATGAGAGGGTGAATGATTGTATGTGTTTCTATGAGACGGTGAATGGTCGCATGTCTTCGTATGACATGCAGCCCTGCGATCCACTGATGAGCCTTGCCCTTGGCCCAGTGACATAAGAAGTGTAACATATCTTCTTGGACTTGTTCCTGTTATAACTTATAACCACAGCAGCTGCCTTGAGCTATAATTTTGAAGCCTTAACAGAGCGGAAGCGTGGTACGGGCTAGTTGCTGGGTAGTGATGGTGTGAAGATGAAAATATGAAAATAAAGATGTCATCCATGACAAACTGGAGTCTCCGCATTTGTTATTTTGTAGTTGTACGCAGAATAGGCGACTTCTACGAACGGAAGTGTCGATCGTGAAAGAATCGACGCATGAATGAATGAAGTAAATGAAAGGGGAGGAGGAGAAGCTGATGGATTGATGTTACGTTTAAAATAAAACACGAAGGTTCTCTGATAACGAATACTCATCTGGACATTGAACCCCTGTTGACGCCGCCTCACTGCTAATTCGGGGTCTAGACCATTTTGTCATGCTATCTAAGATAGTCATTGGTTTGTAATCCAAATGCCAAAATAAAGATGTAAAAGAAACCACCATTGTTGGGTATTATGTGCTTTGAGTGAAATAAAAACCACCAATTAAATCCTTTTTTTCTTTTTTCAACACCTGAATTTCTCCTATGGGGATCAATAAAGTTTTATCCTATCCTATCCTATCCTATCCTATCCTATTTAGCTTTAAGGTAAACAGAAATAACATCTCAATTGAAGATGTTGCTATAATTACATTTAATGACTATAGTTTTTACCTTTTGGAAAAATGTTAGAGAAATTACAGTTGTATCTTCATATATGAACCTAATATTTTCATCAATCTATCATAATAATAATGATACATTTTATGAAAGGCGCCTTACTCAGCACTCAAGGACACTGCACACGTATATATGTACACAAAATACAGATTTAAAAGAAACGATAAAAATAAAAACACAAGTGACAAAGTGGTAAAAATGAGAAATAAACGTGACAGGGGAGTTGGCATCAGATGGAGAGGGCTGCTTTAAACAGATGTTTTGGGTTATAATAGATATATCGATGCATGTGGAGTAGACAGTACATCCTCCCGACCACTAGAGGGCGCAACCCACAACATCCGTACCCTCGTCTTTCTGGTCAACCGGAAGCGCAAACCCTCGGACCAATCACAAAGCCCGATGTTCGAGCTCACCCGTTATCGCGAGACGTCCGCTCTTCCTTTTCCCTTTTTCGCTCTGAGGCCAAGATGGTAGGTCGCGCCAGTGGAATTCTTAAACACACGTCAGCTTGAGTATCCGTGGCCATCGTGTGAATGGAAAGCCGGCATCTTGTTATTTGTGACATTTGCCGACGACGGACGTCGCTCGGGTTATAAAGCGGCCATTATTTTCAAATAATGTCACCGCTGGAATTATGTTAGCTTGTACTGCTCATGCCTACATTGGCACTGTGCTATTCGCCCCTTCCCTCTCCGATGGCCGTAAAAGATATCTAAAATTTTCGTTTTTAAGTTTTGGGCTCTCGAAAGCTACAGAGTGTGATTCCTCAAGTCCTCCAAAAGTCCATTTTCCAATTTGTGCCTCCATTTAGCATATATGTGTGTATGTGTTCAGCGCTGCCTGTTAGCCGCTAGCTATGCAGCGTCCCATGTGAACCCACTGCTCATTTCAACCAGCCAACTAACCGCGATATTAGATACATCTTTAGCTTTATAACCCCCCAAATCCCCTGCTCTTGTCGTCACTGTTGGTCGATTAAAACCAAACTAGCTCAGTTGAGGGGTACAAACATAGTCAGGAAAGGTCAGCCATGTACCCTCAAGGTAATATTGGGGTGGTTCTTATGTAGGAAGTGTAAATGTAATGTGTTAATTTTCTAGGGAGTCGACATCAGACATAACAAGGACCGTAAAGTGCACAGGAAGGAGCCGAAGAGCCAGGATATCTACCTGAGGCTCTTGGTCAAGGTAAGTATTCTGGTCTGTTATATTGTATGTGTGTTTTGTCTACCCTGCTATTTGTCAGGTTTTGCTGCTCTTCTCCCCCCGTTCTCCAACAGCTCTACAGGTTCTTGGCTCGCCGCTCCAATGCAACCTTCAACAAGGTGGTCCTGAGGAGGCTCTTCATGAGCAGGACCAACAGGCCTCCCATCTCCATCTCCCGCCTGGTTAGTCAAACGGTTTACCGTTAAACCGTGTCTGCTCTTCTTTTAGCATCGCTGTCAATGTCCTTGACAGTCTCACAATGTTATAAAATCAACTGCTATGAAAATACAGACAAAACACAGGTGCACCAAGAAATAGACTTTAAATGTTCATGGTCCTGAGGTGTTTTTTTATCAATGTTAATGTAGGTCTGAATCTTAGAAAAGTGTCAAAAAAATGTCATGGACTGTCTTCTGGAAATCCTAACCAGCTTTCAACATCGTGCTTCGTATTGAATCTAGACAAAGCCTTTGTTGCATTTCACATGTTGCTTGTGTTTGATTTGCAGATAAAAAGTAATTGTAGAAGTGGTATAATGTAGGTCAATACCACTCCATATCTTGCAGAAGTTTGGTTCTGTTAAATCGAATGTACAAATCAGTGACCGCACATGATTTGACTCCTCACCAAACATTTCCCTCCCTCCGCAGATCCGCAAGATGAAATTGCCAGGCCGTGATAACAAAATTGCTGTTGTTGTTGGGACGGTCACTGATGATGTCAGGATTCAGGAGATCCCCAAGCTCAAGGTAACCCCCGGTTTGCAAGCAGCCAGACACAGACTGGTGTGCTTCAGCAATGTTCAAATATTCAGGTCCTCAGCTCACGGAGACGTCATTGAAAACAAAAACTTTGTAGACGCTGAATTATTATCACAATCCTCCAGCATAAAGGCTGCAGCAGGTTAGAAATCCACTGCTCGGCTTTTGTCTTAGTTCCTCGAGAAAGTAAAATCCATGAAGTATTTAGGGTGTTTGCTATCTTCAGTTGTCAAAGCAATGATAATCAGGAAGTGCAAGTACTATGATTTTTTTCCAAGTACTATGAAGTTACTGGAAAGCAAACTTCCCAAATCATAAAGTAGATCGATGCCTTGATTTCCAAGAAAAATGATAAAGAGAAACTATGGGAGAATTTCTTGTAAATAGTTCTTGCTGCCGTTTTTAGGGGAAAGCCGCTCCCTCCAGACAAGTGTTAGCTTCATGGCTGTTTCAAACGGTCTTGAGTTGAACCTTACCTGTGCTCTCTGTCCCACTCTGTCCCACAGATCTGTGCTCTGAGGGTTACTGATGGCGCCCGCCGCAGGATCCTGAAAGCAGGTGGTCAAGTGATGACCTTTGACCAGCTGGCTATGGCTTCCCCCAAAGGAAAGGGCACTGTACTGCTGTCAGGTAATCGCAGTTCCACACAGTGCCTTCAGATGTGGTGTGACCCGTGGCTGTGTGCTCACTGAAGCCCGGGCAGCCTCCAGTGTTTGACGCTGCTCATAAACATGGTTTGGTGCCTGGAGGCAAAGGTTAAGTGGAGCTGTGCGATAAACCAGGGCCGCAAGGTTTTTAGTGTATATCTTCGATCTGCAGGGAGTGCCTTCCCCTTGTCATCTTCTAGTTTTATAAATGTGTTCCACAGCAGGACACTCTGGCTTCTGGATTTATTTCGAATGAAAGGACAGTCTGTGCTGTTTGCCTTCTTGTTCCTTTCGTGATACTTAGTCCTGCGTATTTTTGCTGCTTTTCAAGATGCCCCTGCTTGTAAAGCCAATATTCCACAGGTGGCAGCGCTTTAAATACGACCAGAGGCTTCACACATCAAGGTCTACAACTGTTCTGATCTCACCTCTGCTACAATAATCCAGTCACCGGGGCCTCATTTTGGGGTGAATTTAAAATACATCACAAGACACCAGAAGCCACACATTTTGAGCTGACACCCAAATCCTGAGTCATGCTGCAGTGGGTTTGCTTTTTCAGTCTCCCCGCCTCAACTCGACCAGGCGGTTGCTGATCGTGTGCGGAACTCTGGTTTTAGCTTCCCAGAGACATTCGGGGTTGTCGTGGTCAGACATGGGCGCTGGCAGCTTCCAATCTGACATGAAGTGTTAGAGGTCAGCTGTCTACACAGCAGTAACAGATTCACAATTCCACATTTGTGGGTTTTAATTCAGCGGGCACTCCGTTCATACTTAAGGTCTTCCTTGGCTTTTATTTCCTTTTTTTTAAAAAAAAAAGTTGATCACTTCTTGGAAACTTTCAGTGATTTGTAAAAACGTGACGAGCGACCTGGTTTAGATCTTCCCCGAGCCCTTGAGGGGGGCTCACTCCTTTAGCGTCTGCACGTCCTTGCAGTTCTTTCATGTGGTCCAAACCTGAGGCGGCTGCTGGGGAACCCTGTTACTGGTGTGACCCAAACACCACCGCCTCCATCTGATCTCTAATTGGAGGAAAAATGTGATCCTTGTTTGACCTCATTCCGTCGTCAGTGCTGTCTCTCTCACACACACACACACACACACACACACGAACAGAGCTGGAACTAATGATTACCAGACTAGGAACTGAATCACTGCGTTATTTTGTCCTCAGGCGGATGAAACGCGCTTAACAATTGGTTTAAATGACCGTGGTCTCCTGATAGGTTTATCCGAAGAATTTGCTGATTCATGCTTGAGAGAAATTCCATGTTTGTATCTCATTTCCTTGTTGTTGCCCGGCAGGTCCTCGCAAAGGCAGGGAGGTTTACAGGCACTTTGGAAAGGCTCCTGGAACCCCCCACAGTCATACCAAGTAAGGACATCCTCCCGTTGGTTGTGAAAAACAAACCTCACCTTTTTAAATGGTCCTGGTTGCTTGGATACCACATTGGCTAGTAAACAAGAACGTATCAAAATCAGGCTTTCCTATTGTATGTGACTTTCACATGCCTGGGTGATGACACATTTTACCAGGGCTCGTATTTTTCTGGGGTGACGTAATCCAGCTTTGTTGGATTAACCCCCACGTGCCACCAGGAGCGTGTGTTTTTTTTCTCTCTTATGACTTTTGCCGTAACTAAATATGACCCACAGTAGCTGAAGATGACTGCTGATTTCAGTGTTCTCTCAGGCGCTTCTGCTCTTTCAGAATTTTGTCTGGTTTAAAGCTGGTGTTAGATGCAGCTGATGTTATAGATAACCGTCAAACAAGAGCACGTTGAAATCTTAAATTACACAACGTGTCACAAATCTGAAATGAGCCACATTTCAACTAACATTTAAAGTAACCGACTGTTTCAAATAGGCTGTAAAATCACGGCAGTTTGTCTTTTACTGGTGACTTAATGTTAGACGTACTCTAACATTTCACCGTTGCTTTTAAGTAAAATTACTTTTGTGTGTTTAAGATATTAGCAAAGAATATAAATTAATAGAAAAATAGTCCTGATGATTTAAAAACTTGTCTGATAAACTGATACCATGGAGCAGTGCAATGAGACAGGAAGTGGTTAAAATGAGAACTTACACTGCTTATATATTGGCTGCCCTGAAAAACCGTGTGAGAACTTAAGCTGAAAAACTATATGTTGTTGGTATTAATCCCCTGACACCCAATATTTATCTTGATGTGTTCCTCCACTTTGTTTCTCCCAGGCCCTACGTCCGCTCCAAGGGCAGGAAGTTCGAGAGAGCCCGTGGTCGCAGAGCCAGCCGCGGCTACAAGAACTAGTGTCTTTTTGTTTTTCCATACAATCTGATGCAAATAAAAGTCTTGCTGTTCCACACGCTCGCCCTTTTGTCTCCTTCAGACAGCTGTTTGAACCACCACAATCACAGCTCTGTCGTGGATAATAAACAAGCTATTTGAAGCCGGTGACTGGATGGCAAAATCTTCTGGATATTTCCTAAAACTGTTTACGAACGCCCCCCCCCCATGTTTTGTTTTACACCGGCAAAAGGTTGCTCATTGTGTGTAACGTCACCAAAGTGTCACGGCTCAGAGGGGAGAAGAAAAAAAGACTTGGCCAGGAAGTGATGGTCTGTCAATGATTGGAGAATGTCGGTGGGCGTTGCAATGTTTTCCTTATCGCCATTGGATTTCCTCTCCGCCGCTCAAAGCCGCTGCAGCCGAGGCTCCAGACACTTCCTGCAGCCGGGCACAGCTCTTTAGACACAGCGACTATCTGTCGTCGTGAGGTGGCGGCGGCGGAGGGAGGCAAGATGAGGTTGGTTTGTTTTTCTCCCTCTCTTTTCTCTACACTTTTCCGTAATATCTCCGTTCTTTTTGTAACCCAATTTCTGGTAAATACCTGGAAGCGTGAACAGCCCCCCCTCCCTATGTGAGGGTATCGGGGAGCATCATCGAGCTAACCGCTAACTTCCAGACTTTCCTTAAAACATGAGTTTTTCAAATACAAGACGGGGGATTCTTTTTTTTTTAAACTCTTGGCCACTGTTTTAATATTTTGCATAAAGTGTTTTATCCAGGTAAAGTCGCGCGACACCGTTACTAGCAGACGACTAGCCAGCGATAACGGTAATATGACAGCGCTTGTGTTGCGCCTTCTCCGGGCAGCAGTTCTACAGGAGTGTTAGCCGCGTCTTAAAAAGATCAAAATTTTCAAACTCGAAAAAAAAACCACTACGGGATTCTGCGCAGCATTTTGAATTATCCGGGAGAACTTTTAACAATTCGTAAACCTCTCCCTCGCAGTGGGTGTGTGAGTGCGGCGTTGCGTGACCGTAACCGTTAGCTAGGTTAGCTTAATGAACAGCGCGCTAGCCGGACCTGCTAGCTTAAACAGCGGCGAAGGGGAACGGGTCGAACCGCTCTAGTCCCCCCGCCGGGGTCAAGGGTGGCGGCGGGTGGGCCTCGGCTTAAAACACGCCCGCTTCGATTAAAAATATGCATCTAAATAAATAAAATCGAGCCCCCAAGTGTTCAAAGTACTCGGCGAAGTCAAACTTTGCCCCCCCAAAAAAACACCCAAGTGCCAAACAGTGGTCTCATTGTGAGGAGACAGAATTAGCCGGCTGATATTCCTGGGCGTCCCCGCCCTGAGGTGCAACAATGGGCATCAGTGAAGCCCTTTTCCCCCCTTCATTGTTTTATCAGAGCAGGACATCAGCCAGGCATTGATTTCTTCTTTCCTTCTGTGCGGGTTTCATTAGGATTCCAGGGGTCACTGTAAGAAGGTTTCTTTTTTATCACGTTAATATGGGGAGATTGGTGCCAAAGTACTTGGTTACGCAATCACCTGGACTCCTGCAACCTTGGGGGTTTGATATTACACGAAGCCGGAGGCTTGATCCAAAGCTCATGAAACTGTCCTCTACGGTCATGTGAATGCGTCGTGGTTATAAGACAATAACTACTTCTGTGTGACTCAAATGTCATCAGGACCTGCCTGAGCCCAGTGGGGTAAAAGTCAGTGACTTTGCAAAAAAAAAAAATCTCAATTGCAAAAGTAGTAGTTGTGTGTGTGCGTGTGTGTGTAAAAGGCCCTCCGCCTCTGAAATCCCCTGAATGTGCAAATATCAAGCGGTTGCAGTCATCGTCCAGAAGCTCGCCCAAATAATGTGGCGTCTCAGCAGGACGCCAAAGAAGCGTGACTCTGAGTCACGCCGTCGAGTCGCTCCTGAGGTCAAGGAGCGCCGAGATGGGTCCCCTATTGCTTCACCCGCTCGCCGCAATCTCTTCCTCTTATCGCCGCCGTTTTACGCTTATGCTCCTTTTTTTTTTTTTTTTTTTTTTTTTTTAAAAACCCCAGGATCCCCGGGTTGCTTTCCCTTTTCCCCTTTTAAATCGGGCCCGATATACCCAAAAAAAA
>CAAKHD010005254.1:25234-50168 GCA_901007705.1 Fistularia tabacaria | reverse complement strand
GAACCCCCCCCCCCCCCCCGACCCCCTCGACCTCCCCCACCCCTCCACCCCACCGTCCGCTCCGTGGCCTGATTTTGTGTTTATCTCTCTAATCCACAAGTAATGGAAAGTAAACGCGTCGGCGCCGGTGTAAGTGTGTGTGTGTGTGTGTGTGTGTGTGTGTGTGTGTGTGTGTGTGTGTGTTTTATCATGTTTTCAGTTGTGATGTCAGGAGTTCACCGACAGGAAAACTCCGGTTGAAGGAATAGTTAACAGCTAAACTGGAAGGATGGCGGCTTCGCTCGGGCGCCTCTTCTCTGTCGGACGGCGTCTCTGGTCTTGCGGGGCGACGTCGGGGCCGTTCGGACGGAATCGATTCTGGTTCCAGGAGCGGCGCCTCCTCCAGGTGGAGCCTCTTGGATTTGCACGGTGTGATGCAGGATTCTGTGACGCCACCTCGAGTCACCGTCGAAACCAGCAACCGTGAAGAAGAAGAGGAAGACGACACGGACAGCATGGAGGCGGAAGCTGCCGCAGCGTTCGTGGAATACTGACCCCGGACCATCGGATGGTTGAAGAGTTTTTATCTTCTCCCCGCGTGAAGAACGCCGTTAGCCGTTAGCTAACTCTGCACTTATCCTAGCCAAAGTGTTGATGTTCTTCTGCGAGCCCTGGAAACCCCTCTGAGGCGCAGCAGGCCAGAAGAGCCGGGACCTCTTTGTCGCTCCATTTTCCTGCTGCTTCCCTGACCAGTACATCTGAGCAGTGACCGTGGTACCACCAAAGAAACCACTGAAGAAGAAGAAGAAGAGGAAGACCACATGGACACCGTGGAGGTGGAAGCTGCCGCAGCGTTCGTGGAATAATAACCGTGGACCATCAGATGGTTGAAGTGCTTCTATCTTCTCCTGGCTCTGCTTTGCCGTGTGAAGAACCTCGTTAGTCATCTCGGCCAAAGTGTAGATGTTCCTCTGCGAGCGCTGGATATTTCTCTGAGGCGTAGAAGGCCAGAAGAGCCTGGACCTCTTCTTGCTGCAGGAAAACATCTGACCTGTGACGATTATAGTTGTAAGAAGAAGCGCTCGGGAGTCAACAAGACGTATCTGGCAATGGCCGTGGCTTATGAGTTCCACCAGTCATGGAGCTCCTTTGGAGACGTTGTCTCAGAGCAGGAGCTCAGTAGGAGCTGAGGTCCACAGTCCCCCGGTTCCTCTGCTGTCCCGATGCAGCGAGGAGCGTCCTAGCTCCTGACGAGGTTCCAGGAAGCGTCAGAAGCGCTAACGTGAAAGAGCGAGAGCGTCTCCCAATTCCCCGGCTCCGGATCTCGATCCTCCTCCACCGCCTCACGGGCCGATGCTTTGCGCGATCGAATCCGTCGGGGGTTAAAATCGCCCTCCCAGGTCCGACTTCGTTCGTCTTCGTGCCCGCTGGGTTTTCCGTGAGGGCAAACAGGCGCTACTCGAAAGCGTGGAACCAAAAAAAAAAAACGCTGAAGGTGTTTTTGTTCCTTTTTGTTCCCTGTGTATAAAATCGCAGCTAATCAACTCTACATTCAGAGGCCTGGGATGGGGGGGGGGGATGTTACCATGGGATACGAGGGGCAATCTGGTTGGCTTTTCTCTCACAACCGCGCCGGTTGCTCTCTACGCCTGCGTTTCGCTCGTGCCGCTGTTTTCGCTTCTTGTGTGTAATCGACAAAAACATCCGCCGTTTCAAGGACGAGCTGATTTTTATTTTTATTTTTTTTTTCCCCCCCGTGAGGTGAAATATTAAACTAACGCGTGTGGAGACGGTGTGAAAAAAAACAAACAAAACTGCGATGGCGTGCGCGTCGGCTGAGGTTTTCCTGCTGAGTGAGTTACCGTCGTTTTTCCACCAGACACCATCCGCCCCCCCTCCGGACCCCCGCCTTATCGCTCGCCATAACAACGGGATCATTGACAAACATTGATGTGATTGATTGGCTTTGAGAGGGTGATGTGTCTCTCGGTGACACACACACTTCTTACTTATTTCTATGGCACTCCATCATAAACTTCCTGTTTTGTTTTTGTTTTTCAAAATAAAATGCCAACATCCTGTTCACGTTTGGATTGGTTATGTGTTTTTTCAAGGAGTTTTTGTTGTTTTTCTGGTCTTTTTTTTCCAAATCAAGTCAAAATAGGACAGTGTCACTTTAAATAATAAGCACAAGTTTGGAAATATGTATAAATACGTATAAATGATTTTATATATAAATATATATGTTATATATGTGCCTGTGTGTGTGTCTGTGTGTATACATACTTGTGCATATATATGTATATATATGATCATATGTAAAACATACATAATCATATATATGTGCATGTAAATGCATGTTTAAATTTGTTTGCATATATGGATATGTAATTATGTGAACATATATGTATGCATACATACATACATGTATGTATATGTATGTGTTATGTATATGTGTATGCATGCATACATGTATTTATATGTATGTATATATGTGTGTATGTATAAATATGCGTATGTGTGTATATACATATATATATATATATATATATAACCAAATTTCATATTATGTACATATGAAGTTATGTTCATATATTTGTGTATATATATATATATATATATATATATATATATATATATATATATATATATAACATACATATATGTATATATATATGAATATATGTGCCTGTGAATGTATGTATAAATTTGTTTGCATATATGAATATGTAATTATGTGAACATATATGTGTGTGTATACAAACATACATGTATGTATATGTATGTGTTATGCATATGTGTATGCATGCATACATGGATTTATATGTATGTATATATGTGTGTATGTATAAATATGCATATGTGTGTGTGTATATATATATATACATATATATATATATAAAACATAATTTCATATTATATACATATGAAGTTGTGTTAATATATTTGTATATATATGCCTATATTCATACATATAGATAGATAGATAGATAGACAGATATATGATTTCAAAGGATTCATGATCATTTTAAGGGCTTTGAAATAATGTCACTCTGTCAGTCGTTTTCCATCCAATAATTTCACAGCTTCTTTTATCCGTAGATCAGTTCAGGCCAAAGCTAACAGAGCTGCTAATCATTCATCCATTCCTAGCGGTGATACAGACACACAACCATTCACTCGCTCTTTGTCATTGCTTTTGATTTACCGTCACAAAACTGTAAATCGATTGGTGACAATTATTTAGTTTTTTATTTGGAGTGAGGAAGTTCAAACACACCCGCCGTCTCCTCGTATGTCTGGATCCAGCCGGCGCTGCTTGTTGTTCTTTTCACATATTTATAATTCCTTTTCTACATATTGATCCGATCACAATCCAATAGTTCGAATACATGGAGTCATCATTAGGCCAGTGCGTGAAAGAAATGTGCGAATCCATTTTCATTTCACTTGGACTGCTAATTATATTTAAGCTAAAGAGGCAAATTGGATGGCTACCATGGCAAGCTGTTGCATGTTGCCTACCCGTTTTTCTATTAGCAGCAACTGAATTGAATCCTCCGGAAGCGTGCCGCCGTCCCACGCATCGTAAATAATAGCATGAATCTGAATAACTGGGTTTCATGATGTGAGCAAACAGGAGTCAGAGTCCCGCTCCACGCCGCTCATTCTCGTTGAACGGCTTACATTTTATTTTCGATCAATGGCGACCGTCAGCCGATGTGACGTACGACTTGCTTTGCTAACCGCTACGTCCGGCCTGCCAATAGCATCCTCGCGTGGCGCGGGGGAATTCTTGCCTTTCCCACCCCGGGGTCCGCATTCTGATGGAGGGTCCGTCCGGGCGCGATTTGATCCTTCGCCGTGCAGTTAATGCGTTTTCAATACAGACATAATGGCCGTGGGCCATCTTTCAGGGGTTACGTCAATAGCGACGTCTGCTTGTTTTCATGGCTCGCCTTTACAAACGATACGATGGAGAAGAAGTGTTTGTCTACCTCTGCATGCGTGCTGCTTTATCGATCGGCCCTGCGATGCCTGCTGCGGTTTACTCTGCGATTTCCCAGATACGGGGCATCTGTTACCCGTCAGCGTCGCCATCGTGGACCTTTGGCCGTTGCTGCCGCTGCATTTTAATGCTATCAGACATAGCAAGGCCTGAAGGCAGCGAGTTGTGAGGCGAAGAGAAGATGCGCGACCGGCGATCACCTGCATCGCCGCTCGATTTAAAGGATATATTTTTTCAGGTCGTTGCAAAACTGCCCGTCAGCGCTTGAATCACGTCAAAATTTGAGATATCTCGTCTAATGAATACGGGTTCGCGGATCGATTCAGCAGCAGAGGTTCTCCAGAGATGTTCTCTTAGCAGGCATTAGATCATCTTGACGTTTTGTGTTTTCAGTGAAGCTTCTACACCGGTTTCCTGAGAGAACGCCAAAGTGGTAAAAAAGAGATACTTACTGCACGTCACGCATTGTCAATTTGATAAAAAAAGCAAAAGTGGTTGATTCGACTTTAAAGATTCCCTTGAGGCCTGGCAGCTTTTCTCAGCTGTCAATTCAAGACAGCTGAGATGAGGTGATTCTGAAGGTCGCTCATGCCCGCGTCATGTGCGTAAACATGCGCGTCCGTTTCGAACGTCGTTAAAACGTCCCTGCCTCACGTACGAGTTCTGTTCTGCAGCTGGTGATAATGCAAATTCCAAGGAATACCGACGCCATGTTGCCTTCTTGCTCTGCGTTGCTTTTGCAACCCTGCCCCGCCACGACTTCCGCTAGCATTGCTCTGTTTGCCGGGTTTGGCTAGCTGTAGCTGTCATCTCCCTGGAAACGTACAGAATTCTGTGATTAAAATGCAGATTTTCCAAATGAATATAGAGCATGAAGAAGCCTGAAGATCTCCATTAAGGAAACCGTGGCCGGCACAGTAACGCTGCGGGATCACGGTGGAAGTTGGAAATCGGCATTCCTGAACCGCCAACAAAATGCATCCTCGTGAACCTGCTCCGGGGGTGGTAGGCGTGGACGTTGTCCGCAAACGGTCTGGATTAAATATTTTACAAAGGACACACAACCTGACCTTGCTGCGTGCTCCTAAAGACCACCAGAAAGCAACACGCATAAATCAACGGAATAGAAAATGAAAAGGCGCCGGCGGCCGTTGCTGCATTATTCACGGTTTGGACACGACGTAAAAAAAGGACCTCACGCGAGACTTCAGGGATTTTCGCTCGGCATAATTTAAACGGCATCGTGCTTGTTGACTTCTGAAGATGTTGACTTAGTGGACGCCAACCACGGTTGCGGGTTAAATTTTGGACCCTTGGTCGTCCATCTCACTGCAATGTTCTCAGTTGTAGGTCATCATCAGTCACGGTTTCTTTCCGTTTGCGGACAAGAACCAAATCATGTGCATCTTCTGTGCGTAACAATGTACCGTCATAAAAACATGCGGAGTAAAAAGTCTTTTTTTTTTTTTTTCACCAATGGTGGGAGTTCATGCTCCATTCTCAAGTATGCGATGGAGATCGGCTTCCGTGGGAATGTCGGAGGCTGGGATGAGCGGCGCCGTCTCGAGCCGCTGAACTGCCTTCTGAGGAATCAGGCTTCTTATTTCTTCTGGCTAACCTTTATGTCGGCCTTGGTTTTTCAGCGGTGTGAGCGCACAGCGTCGGCAACGTCTCACCCGCCGCCCCGGCGTCGGCCCATCGATCGATGTCGGCAGGTGGTCGGAGGTATCGGGATTCCCGGCGTAGGATTCGAAAATCTTGCGACGACATGAGTGAATTCGATCTGTCACGCGTGAGGCTCGGCTCGCAGAAAGCCGGTGTGGGAGCGGCGCGTTGCAGGAGTCTCATTTTCAGCATTTATTCAAGCCCGTTTTCTGAGAGCTAAGAATTATTTCTGCCTCCGCTGCATTCGAGGTCATCATTTACACGTATTTATTTCTTAAAACGGCTAAAAAAACGATGGCCTCTCCCAACCGGCCTCCATGTCTTCAAGGTGTTGCTCCTCACCTTTAAAATGGTCACCCGCATCGCACCATCTCACCCGTCTTCCCTGGTGGGTGGCCTTTTCTGTGTCCCTCGAGGACGGAAACAAACTGCTGGCGAGATGGCTTTGCCTTTTCCTGCACCAACATGGCGGCGCAGTCTCTGCCTCAGGCAGGCCCGTTCTGTTGATTCTTCCAAGCAACGCTCAAGTCCCACTTGTTTACGTCCGCATACGAGTCCTGAGCGCTGTTTGTTGAGTTTCGATTTATTTATTTTTTTCTTCCCTCGCGCGGTGTACGGAGAACTTTTGGTATCATCCGACTCAGGAGCTTCTCCCCTGTCACAGGATTACAAACACGCCCGCCCAACAGCTGGATTCATGAGGTTTATTTACTTCTTCTTGATGTGTCAGTTAGCCCGGGAAGGTTGCAGAACAACTTCTAAACATGAACGTTTGCACCAAAATAAACTTTCGGCCTCGTTCTCTGAACTTGGGGCTCTAAACTTTGGACGACATTAGAAAATGACCGACATTCGCACGACTGCGTCCGTCATCTGTTTGGCCAGCGGGAGGGCAAATAGGGAAATAGACGCAGCGATGTCATCTCAGAAAATCCCGCAGAATATTGGAATTTAGGACAGGGAATGTGGAGACCGAATGTATGAATAATTCATAATTCATATTTTGAAAATATGATAATGAATGACACTGAATTGCGTCTTTGGGGCTTTAGAAGAAATTATCATAATCTCCCACTTAGTTCCTCATATGTGCATTTGTAGTTTTTAAATGTGTTTATTTATTTGCTTATCTATTTATTCTCCGTCTGAGATATGAAGCACTTTCCGATTCTGACGGATGAAATACATTTTCATCTTTCGACTGGACACAAACATAACAACACGAACAGCAGACATCTTTCGCCAAAAGCCAACATTATTAGAGATGCCTGCAGAGTGAAAACAAAGTATTGACACTGATCAGCATTAACGACGACGTTATGAGTAATCATTAGACCTTGAATAATGCAATATTTAAGGGGCATGTGAAATCTGATATGTGGAAATAATGTTGAATATTAATTGTATATGTGATTGCATGTGTCTTTATGAATTTAGAGTGAGGGAGTGAATGGTCACAGCCCTGTCCGGGGGAAAGCTGCCTGAACGAATGAATGTCCATACATTTATATGACAATGTACCAGTTCAACAGGAGCCATGAAAAAAATCACGTACTCCATCATGGCCACATGTAAAATCCTTTTGACTGGTATTAATATTTCCATGATATACCCAGTTTTTGACACACTGTAAAATTGCATTACATTTCTCTCGTTCTTTATAAAAGGCATTGAAAATGTGGGAACGACTGTACAGAAAAAGAAGCCTATTATTGGTCGGAGACGGATTGAACTTCTGATTTAATACCGTGGATAAATCTTTCGAATCGGTTTGGAGATGCAACCAGGCAAAGAACCGAATCCCTTTGTCAGACTCGTGGCGCCCATTGCCTGCATGAAAGAAAAACAAAAAAACGTTTCCTTCAACTTGCCACGAGAGCCTTGTTCCGATCGCCTTCCCCCATTGAGATGTGGCACGTGGAATTCTCGAGGGTTTTTCAGAAGGAGTTCCGCCCCTGGTGAAGACAACATTCGCTGTCTCTGTTGCTTGCGAGCCTCTTCCCAGGATGGAGCAATCAATCACCACTTAGCCAGGCTACGGCGTGCTGAGTGCTCCTGTGAAATAACGAGCATACCGTGGCTGAATATTTCATAGCGCCGGCTCCATCCGTCTGTCCTGCGCTCGCATCTCCAGACCAGAGGACCTCCGCTTCTTAACATCTGATTCCTACAACGTTCCTTGTTTTTTTTTTTTTTTTGTCTCGAATGCGGGTGGGGGGGGGGTTGGTAATTGAGCGAGTAGCCGTGCTGATTTATTTATTTTTGTCCTTTTTAATTTCCTCGTCATTCACGATAGCGATACCGAGATAGTCGCGGATTGCTGAGCACAGAGGTACGCTTTCTCTTTTTATGGAGTATATTAACGAGATGAAATTCAGGTAAAAGCCATAATCTCTTGGCGGATTTATGCGATAGCCTGAGGAAGTGGGGATAAGGAGTGTTGGGAGGGCTGTTGAGGTGACGCATTTAGGATTGCAGCATTTTGAATCACGGCGAAGCTCTTCTTCAAAGATAATATCAGGTGAAAAACCAAAAGTAATTTACCAATATTTCCACATATTTAATGTTTAAAAGGTCAATTAGGAGACACTGAAGTCTTAGAAGTGTCTTTTATTTGCAGTTGATTGAGTTTTCTGAGAGTTAAGGCCTCTACGTCCTACGGAGGAGGGGTTTCCTCGTTCCCAGGTCTGCAAAGTTCTCTCTCGCCTCAACTTTTCATACTTGGTGAGAAACTAAGGCGCAGAACTCCAGGGCAGGTCCTCCTAAGCTCCGCCCGGCCGGCATACACTCTAAGCTACCGTGTTTTTCGCACGACAACGCGCACTTAAAAGATAAGATAAGATAAGATAATACTTTATTGATCCCCGTAGGGGAAATTCGGGTGTTGCAGCAGCAACATTAGAGGGAAAAGAAAAAAACAAAACAAAAAAAAAACAGGATATATATATATATATATATATATATAGTATATGTATATGTATACACAATATACACATACACATATATACATACACATTTACACATAGCTAACACAAAAAAAAAAAAAAAATTAAATTGGGTGACGGAGTGATGGGGTGGCAGTAGCACAGATGCTCCCCAGGCAGTCAGGGTTGTGTCCCGTCCAGACTGCTGTTATACAGTCTGATGGCCGTGGGCTCAAAGGAGCCCCTGAAGCGTTCAGTTCTGCACCGGGGTGGGATGAGCCGCTGGCTGAACGAGCTGCTCATCAGCCACAGCTCGTCGTGCAGGGGGTGGGAAGGATTGTCCAGGATAGCTCCCAGTTTGTCCTTCACCCTCCGCACAGCCACCGACTCAAGATGGTCGAGGTTGAGTCCCACCACCGAGCGAGTTTTCCTCACAAGCTTGTTGAGCCTGTTGACCTCACCAATCCTGGCGCCGCCCTACCAGCACACAAAAGCAAAGAAGAGTGCGCTGGCTACCATAGACTGGTAGAAGGTCTTAAGGAGCACGCTGCAGACACCAAACGACCTCAAAGACTTCCATTTTCTCAAAAATCATCCGTGCGCCTTGTAATCCGGTGCTCCTTATGTATGAATTCTTGTTGTGCTCATTGACCTCGAACAACAACGTCAGACAACGTTAGATAACTAATTATGTTGTGCTGGAATACAACGTCGTTCCAACCTCACGCTAACTTAAGGTGTCCGCTATGGATTTGTGGTAGACGAATGATTTAAAGTGTGAGTGTATTTTTCTGCATTTGTTACAACTAAACAATATTCCGAGTTACTGTGAATGAGTTGAATAAAGTTCGACTAAACTGACTGTTTTGTTTCGCTTTATGTACCATATGTTTGATTGCGTGCCTTGTAACGCGGTGGCCTTACGTCTGAAAATAGACCCGTTCATTGATTTTGCGCCTTATAATACGGTGCGCCTAATGGTCCGCAAAATACGGTATATTTGAGGAATCTGAACGAAGCTACAACAACGCAGCAGCAGCAAGGTGACAGAGTGAGATGGTCGTGCCGGTTGTCCTTTCGGGGTGTTTAATGTGCGACAGGAGTCCCCGCAGGGGTGAACAGTGCCGGGATCGACCTCCTCCCGACGCTCTCCTTCATCAGCGTACGCCATTTGGCCTTTGCAAATTTGTCGCAGACGTCCCGGCCGACGTCCCGGTACCTCGCTCCAATAATTACTGGGGTTTGGGAGTTGTTGCGTCTCGCGGTGGACCTAGCGATGATGACCTTCATTCATCACATGTCGCGTTGTCATACTGTCACTTGTAATGTAACTAGTAATATATATATACTGTATATTTCATGGGTGGCATGTTGGCACAGTTGTTAGTGCTTCAAACAATGAAGGTGCAATATTTCATTATCACAGGTGCAATTTTAATACAACTACCTCCTTGCTTTACATGAAAATTGAGTGGTATCAGTGCTAGCTTCTGCCTTTACTAAATGATCATTCTTACTTGTCAGATGTTTACATTCGCTCTTTGTTTTTGTTTCTTCGCTCTTCTATTTATTTGGTTTTTTTTTGGCTTGAAACCGGAACTGGGTACTCATTTCGTACCACAAATGTAAGGTGTGCTGCTATGTCAATAAAAGTTCCTAGAATCCTTCATCCTCACAGCAAGATGGTCCCTGGCTGGATTCCGACCGGCGGCCTCGTCGTGTGGAATCTCCATGTTCGGTGTCTGATGGGTTTACCTTAGGGTTCTCCGGGTTCCTCACACGGTCCAAAAAAACATGCGGTAGCTCCATCGGAGACCCTGAATTGTGTGAATGAGAAGGTGAATTGTCGGATGTCTCTATATTTGGCCCTGTGATCGACTGGTGACCCGTCCAAGGGGTGAGTCCAATGTTTGCCCAATGGCAACTGGGGTAGGCTCCAGCCCCTTCGTCTCCCCGAGTCCAGGATAAACGGTATAGATGATGACAGGATGGCCAAATGAATATTTAGTACATCAACCTACTTAGAATCCTTCCTAATCGGCACTGAAAACTGTACCTTTGGGCAAAGTGCGCAAACAAGCCGTGCCTCAGTGCAGGGATGCTGCTCCTGCAGATGACCGTGTTCCCTCACAACCTTGACAAAACAATAAGGGTGAAGAAATGTTCGCCGTGATGAATTTCTCATTTGGCCCGAAAGTTTTTTGGCGAGTTCATTTTCATGAAGTGCGCTACCTTAATGGAAACTGTCTGCAAGGGAGGGACTTCATCGGACGGGATCTCGAAGGCATCATAATTAAAGGGGGGGTGTTGGGCTGTTGCGATGTCAGAGGCCAGGCGGTACCCACTCATTCTGCGTGCGGAGATGGATACAAATGTACAGGAGTGGGGTGTTTGTATTTGAACCTCTGACTTTGTCCTAACACTCCGTGAGAAGGAATGACTGCAGATAAGAAAAACAAAGGATGACTGAGAAAGGCCTGTTTCTTGCCCGGCAGTGGAACTCTTTCTTTGTGATCGGCATTAATGATGATTTCCCACAGTAACACTTGTTAGGACCCTGACATGATAAGCTGGTTTTCGCCACTTACTCATGGCACTGAGTGTAATTGCATTTCACCGGCGGACTGTGTGAACAGAATGAGCAAGTGGACGACACCGAGGTTCAGTTTGAAATGGCCACGTTTCTGCATAGCGCCCCATTCTCCCGTGCGATGGAAACACTAAACCCTGAGCTCCTTTTTATGTTTTCAGTCAATGGATTTCAGCTCTATGCCTTCGAAGGGAATTTGAGAAAAGGAAAGAAGCGTACGCATGTGAAGATACAGGAAAACCTATACAAGTTAAAGTTAGTGTAACGCATTTGTTAATTCGGTCGGATCCCGGGAAAGTTGACAAAACGTGGAAAGAAACGGAAGGCTTTAACTCAAGTCATAACCCTCGTCCGCCGTGCGCCCCCCCCACCCCTCCCCCACCCGACAGGCCCAGACCCTCACATCTGGAACCCCGGTCGCCCACGGACGGTGATTTGTTTTGGAAATGATGGAGGCTGCCGAAAAAGCTCGGCCCTTGAGCGATGAGTGCTTATAAGAAGGTAAAGAATGAGAACAATATGGATGAACGAACGAGTCGCGGAGCGGGCCGACCCAACGAGTAGCAGATGGAGGGGGGGGGGTAGAGGCTGCGATGCCAAGTCTTTCACTTTCAAACTGGACCAATCGACGGAACATGATGGGGAGTTTGGAAACCCATTAAAATCTTAGCCGGGAAAAAAAACAATGTGGGCCAAATGTTTTCCCAGAATGAGCCGCGTTCTGCCAGACCGGGCAAATACTGTTTTTTTTGGGAGCCGGTTTCACAGAACAAACAAGGATGCGAAGACCTGCAGGAGCGGTTGCCAGAGGCAACTATAGGCTCCGCAAAATGACTTTTAGGAGTTTTCTGCACAGGGAAATCATCAAGCTAAGTTTGGACTATCTGTTCCATAATAACTTTGACTTGGCTTACACTTTTCATAATAAGGGATTTGCGATAGTTTTTTTTTCATTTGGAAGATTAACAGGAGTGACAGGAGGAAGCACAGATATCGAAGAAACGAGTCTGCCATGGGAGAATATCCTATTTGTATATTAGGGTTGTCAAAATTAACATTTGAATCCAGATAAATTAAATTGCATGATTGGTTTGATTAAAATATTTAACACAGTGGAAACAATAACTCAAAATCTCACTATTCTACTCACTGGCACATATCGGTGCTCCCGTGCTGGCGGGTAGCAGAACCGACTCAATCAAGATGGACGACTCCAAACAACATACTGTATTTTCAGGACTACAAGTGGCTCTGGACTATAAGTCGCACCAGCCAAAAAATGCATCGTAAAGAAGAAAAAAAACATATTTAAGTCACACTGGACTATAAGTCGCATGTTTGTGCGGAAATGTATTTCATAAAATCAGAGACCATGAACAGACATTTCATCTTGAAAGGGAAGGTCTAGTAATAACAATAGAATAGAGAACAACAGGCTGAATAGGTGTCTGCTATGCTAACAGTTTATTCAGATAACTAGCATAAACCACATAAAATAACATGTTTACCAAACTCTCCATCTCACTCCAAATCACTAAATCCATTGAATTCTTCGTCCTCGGTGTCACTTCCGAGCAAATCCACCATTTCCGGAGGCAGACGGCGCGCCGCTTCCTCTTCTGCGTGGCCGTCGTCAGACTCAGTATCAGTTCTTAGCTTCATCTAGCTTTTAACCCGTGATTAGCTTTTTTTGTTTTTTTCATTGCAGTTGGAGTATCCTCTTTTCGCCAGTCCCTCACAAATTTCTCGCTCACTCCCAACGTTTTCGGCTGCACGTTTCACCACTTGCAGCTCGTCATCGGCAGAATATGATTGTCTTTTTGGGGGCATTTGTTTTCAGTCTTTCTCAGTTGCCTTTATAAGTCGATGTTTAAATTTTCAGTGCTACAGGAGGAATAGGAGTAGCAGATACTGGCACACAGTCAGTGTGAAAATATCAAACCTGAAATTATATATATTTTAATATTTAAGTCGCACCTGAGTCGCAGGACCAGCCAAAACATGAAAAAAAGTATGACTTATAGTCTGAAAAATACGGTATGTCCCCCTTGCTCTACGGGATGTTTGGGTCCACAGTGGAGGGGCAGGAAGTAGTAGCCATACTCTCCCAAAGGAGTTTTCCTTTTCCGGACGACTTCCTGCTTAAAAGTCCGGTGAATTCTAGCTTAGCGAAACCGAAGGGAACGTCAGGGCCTCAGACGACGTGAACGAGAGAGGCCGACTCAGTGGCTGGACAGAAAAAGGCAGCTTTAATTTGGAGATTTGGGTAGAGAGAAGGAAGAAAACGTGTTGTTGCTAAATATGTTTTGTTAGTTTGCGATGTATCATGCAATCTGGACATTATATTTTAGTTTCTAAAAAACCCATGCTAAGTATTTATAGTCGTGGTGGTGTCCATAGCCATCTGTCATGAGTCTTTTAACCCCAACAAAATGCAACACAAGTACTAATGAATGGATATTAAATGTGATTAATCTAAATTAATCCTGAGGACACTGTGATTAATCCGACTAAACATTTTAATCCATGGACAATCAAATTTAATATCTGTAATATAAATGACTTTTTATTTGCAAAAGTGTCATTTATTTCATCGCCTGAATGATGAAGTTCACGCATCTTACAATTAGTAATGTATGGATGTTAATTGTGATTAATCTAAGTTAACCTGCGATTGAGCTCACTAGAAATAATCCTTTGCCAGTCCTGAAATAAATTATATATGTATAAATGCTTACATATAATCTCTGAAGTTGGGGTTTCCTGGCAGATGCGGGGGATGCAGTGACAGTTTGACACCTTCAAATTTTGAAGGTAATCATCAAAAGATCATATTAATTCAGTGAGTCAGTTCATGACCACGCTTCTTCGAGTGAATGTCAAACGGATTCCAGATATTGTCGGAGGGGTGGTGTGTGTGCGTGTGTGTGTGTGTGTGTGTGTGTGCGTGTGTGTGTGTGTGTGTGTGTGTGTGTGTGTGTGTGTGTGTGTGTTGCTGGGGGCGCAGTCTTGAAAGCTTTCTATCAGAAGTGGCCCCCGTCTTTCTAAGCCTGTCTGATTGACCTTTAGGAAATCAGGTGATAAAATAAAAATGGGAACAAAGTCCATTTGCAGACCAATATGGTGGTTGGGGTGGGGGGGGACCAGTAGATTTTTCTTTATTATTTTATTTCATTATCATTCATTCATCCATTATGCATCAACTGCTGCGCTTCATGTTATTATTCATTATTATTATTTTTATGAAAATTCATGAAACAAACAACCTTTTTAAATGTTATTAATGGATCCCATTGGTTGCCCACAATTATAATTCATCTGATACTTTACTAAGACAACAACCAAAACGCGCCAAAACGTTGTATCCGAATTAATTCCTTCACTTTCACCGGAATTATCTTACCGTATCAAAAGTAGGCAAACGTGATAAAGCAGCGCACTGGGGAGTCGAGGTGGTGGTTTTTAGTAGCGAATCCTGGTTTAGCCGGCGTTCAGCCAAAAGCACACGCTGCTGTGAAATCTAAACAACATTTTAAATGACTTTTTGAAGCAACAGATGTTATTTTGAGTTGGCCTCGGCGCAGTCCGTCTGGTGATCGGTCCACAGCAACTCAGATCCCTGCCATCGAAATGAGTGGAGGCGACTGCAGATGGAAGCGGAGTTCGGCTATTCGGTCGCTCCCTCCGGACTTTAGAAAATACCATTAAGTGTAAATAAACACAGCTCGAATTTAGGAGGCAAAACATTAGACGTTTGTGGCTCCTAAAGGGATCCCCGGTTAGCAAGAAGTTATTGTCCTATTCGATCAACATTTTTACCGGCTACATAAAAACCATGATAAAATCTCAACATATCTTAGTTTGTATAAAATCGTAAAAAAACAACAACTTTTCACTTGCAGGCTATTATAGTTCACGTCCCAACGCTGCCTGGGTCGTGACATCACGAGGTTGGTCCGGGCTCAGACCGGTTCATTTTACCAGCCCTTCCCGTTTGGACCCGAGAGAGACGTGAGCGAGGAGGACAGGGTGAGGGCAGAACTTTCAAACGAGTTTCAAAATGAAGACGAACAGACGAGAAGAGGCAAGAGTCGGCGAGAGTCGCCGGTGTACGTGCGTCAACTGCGTTGCTATGCTAACAGAGAGGTTGTAAGTAGACTTCCGGAGCGCCGTGCTGGTGTTTGGTCATCACATGCTACTTCTGCTGTATCGGGTTGTGGACGTTCTCGCAGGAGAACATCCTGCATCTCCTGCCTGCGGTGTTTCTTCCATCGGGCTTCACTCGTTTTCCCGAGGTCCATTTGTCTGCTTGCCAAAGAAAACTGTCGGAGCGGCGTTTGGCTCCAGCGTCCTTTTAAAGCGAGCGGCGCTGTGAGCCCTTTCAGCAGCTTAGCTCGGCTAAATGGGTCAAACGCATCCGAAGAGAAGCCGCGGGAACACAGCGGCGGATCCTTCGGAAGTTGTTTGACGTCCACAAGCGATCTCCCGCTCCTTTCTTCTCTTCTTGTCCCTTGGAGAGCTGTGTCGCCTAGCATCGGCCCCTTTGCTTCCCTCGGGCGGGAAACTTCACCTGAAAGAAGCACGAAGTTGCAGTATTACTGTACCGTGCTAAAGTTAGCACTAACGGAAAGCAAACGTGAACACGAGCAACCTCCGTATGTCATTAACACAGCATGCGTCGCACCAGTAAAACGATGGCGGCGCCCCGGAGATAAAATATGTGCTTCAAATTGCGATTTTTAAAGAAATAACAATTCATTTTTTTAAACAACACATTCCAGTATGAGACAAACAGTGAGGCATACTAATGCCTATTAGTCCTCCCAGGCGGAGTTCCCTTTAAAACTCTTCCAAATAACATAATAAATAATCATGCTGCTAAGAAGGCTGTTGTCTTTCTCTTACCTATCTTTATTCTTTTTGTTGTCATTCTGTTATCTATTTTTCTTTTATCCTTGTTGATGTCATTCTATCCTCATCCTGCTTTTTTGTTTTATTTTATTTTATTTTTTTATTATTATTATTCTTTTTTTATTATTATTATTATTATTATTATTTGTCCTTGTTGCTGTCATTCTATCCTCATCCTGCTTTCTTATTTGATTTTCTTTTATTTTATTATTATTATTATTCTTTTTTATTATTATTTTTTGTCCTTGTTGCTGTCATTCTATCCTCATCCTGCTTTCTTATTTGATTTTCTTTTATTTTCTTCTTCTTCTTCTTCTTCATATTATTATTATTATAATTTTTTTCCTTGTCATTCTATCCTCATCCTGCTTTTTTATTTTATTTTATTTTATTTTATTATTATTGTATATTTTTTTCTTATTATTAATCATTTTTTGTGCTTGTTGCTGTCATTCTGTTATCAATAATTATCCTTGTCGCTGTCACTCTGTTATCTATTCACATCCTTGCTGTTGTATTTGTCCTTTTAATTATCTCTGCTATTTAAATTTATTGGCGTTGTTATTGTTGCGCTGCCTTGACAATCAAATTCCCCCCGTGGGGATCAATAAAGTACTATTTAATCTTATCCTAAAAAAAAAGTCAAGATCTGCAACAATCACGGCGTCTCCATGTTCTCCATGTGTCTGCGTTGGGTTCCTCAGGGTTCTCCGGCCGTCTCCCACAACCTGAAATCAGGCAGGAGGTTCGCCGGAGACCCGCAAATCGCCGGGACTGGCGAATGAGAGGGTGAATGTTTTCTTGTCTGGTTCCGAAAGCCGGGAAAGACTGCGGCCTCTCGCAGCCCAGCCGGCAGGACGAGCGCTGAAGATAATGAATGAATGAATAATTAATTCCACCTATTCAGTTGTGAATCCCAGTTGTTGTCAGAATATCAGTAAACGCAGACAGACCGTGTTGCCCTCTGCCTCTGTGATTCATTATATTTATTTCCTTTTTTTTTTTTTTTCTGTTTAATTTCCGCGCGCAGTCATTAGGAGCTCTATTAGCATTTATATTGTTTTGATTTCTTAACGAGCGAATGTAAAACACAATTATAAACGAGAAAATTACTTTTTTCTCGCGTGCTGACATTTCGAAAAAAGGGGGCGAAGCCGCGTCGGTGGTGCGCCGCATTAATTTTGCACCGTCGACACGTGCGCGACAGTCTGAACAAGTCCGGAAACTTTGTACTCCGAGGTGAAGCTCGGACCCCGTGCTCGTCGTTTGATAATCCTCACACAGGCTTTTTCTCCGCCGACTTTTTTTTTTTTTTTTTTTTTTGTTTGGCGCCATAAGGCAAGCTATGATTAATCTTTGCCATTTCATTCCTGGCAGAGGAAGTTGGGGGAACTGCCAGCGAGAATTCTGGGTAATGATGTACAACTGGGTGTAACAGGATTCTCAGGCCGCCTGTCTGGCCTCTGTATATCAGGAAGGGCCGCGTGCACGACTGGACGCGGGGAATTCAATTAGCCTTTTCTTGTGCGCTCTCGCCTCCGTGTCGGTCTTGTAAGTAAGCAGCTTCTGTTTCAACCACGACATAAAACAGATGCCCCGCTCTGCACCGTTGTCGCTCCCCTCCGTCCCTGTCCCGCCCTCCACCCCCAACCCCCGTCGCGTGGCGAAGGCGCCACGGGCGGTTCCGCCGTTGGAGTGGCTTTCTAATGAGATCATTAAAGCTAGCCAGACAGAAAATGAAAAAAAAAACGCACCTCTTGTAGAGGGGAGGGTGGTGGTGGTGGTGGTGGTTGCGATGATGCTGTGTATTCCCTAAATGTTAAAGGGATATTACCTGCCGCTGCATCGGGACACAATGCGCCGCGCTGAGAAACTAACTTCGCCGTCCCCGCTCGCAGATCCAGATCGAAATACTTTATTGTTATCTGAGATATACACACATTGCACACATGCGCTTTGCATTGTGCTCTACAGAATTTAATTATCATTTATTATTTATCACACATTATCTAATTATTATTATTGATTTCTATTTATTTACTGTTGACCATTTTTTGTGTATTTATTTTGTTTAGTTACTTAGTGAGTTATCATATTCGCACCTGTTGCTTTTTTTGCACTTCTAGTCAGATGCTAAATTTCGTTTTGTTGCCCTACACTTGTACGTGTGTAATTACAATGAAGTTAATCCAGTCTAACCTCATCTAATCCACTGCATCCTCATTGGAGACATTAATAGAAAAAGAAGATTTAAAAGGGCATAGATAGGAAAAAAAATGCTTCCCATTTGGATTTGTTTGCAAATGTAACATTTTGTGGTGTGAATCTGTTAGACACGGTGAGATTCATATTTTAAAAAGATATGAACTGTATTCACAATAGCTTAAAGTAATTATTTAAACCACCCAAAATATATTTACACACACACACGCCACATTAAACACATTTTTTTTTTTTTTTTTTTACAGATACTTTTGTGTTGCAGATTTCTTATTGCCTCTGACGTGGGTGGTGGGGATTTGTTGGGCTGAAGCGGAGGTTTCCCAGACGCCCCGCAGACGGGCACTCTCGCTCCGCTTTATTTATTCATTTGTGTATTTCTGAATGCAGGAGCAGGTGTGTGAGATTCGCCGGGTTCTCGAGCGGCTCATCGTCATTCGAGAGGAGATGGCGGACGGCGAGAGACCCGGCGCAGGGAAGGGGTTTTAATGCATGGAAATGCGAAAAACTCACATTTTCCAACCAGGTTGTTTTGAGACAAATGAAGAGGGAGGACGACTCCTCAAAAAAAAAAAAAAAAAAGGCCCGTGTTTCCTTCATTATTTATCCCACACCCGCGCCGGATCGGGGCAGAGGTTATCAAAAAACCCGGGGACGTAAAACAGTCGGCGAGCTTGTGCCTTGTATCTACGGCCACCTGGATTTACTGTACGTCACGAAGCTGCATGTGCGAGGGCGGTGTTACAAACGCCTCTGCTCGTCACTGCTTCCGGCTTGTTCCGGCTGTTGGGGAAAGAGTAAAGGCTTCATTAGCGAACGGCCGATGAAACCTGGCGGAGGAAGTCGGCCCTCTTGTCGTTGCCACGGAAATGTTTCCGTGGATGTGGAGGTCGCCATGGCGGGGTCGGACACCGTTTTTCACCTTCCATGTCACAGTGCCGGGTGTTTTCCCTTCCGGATTTCATTTTTCGGTGAAATCAGCAGCAAAGCGAGTTGATGAACGCAGGATTTTTTTTGTGCACAAGATTTCTTTTCCCCTACGGAAGGCAACCTAATGTTCAATTTAACACGGAAACGCATTCATCCTGACATCCATCCATCTACTGCACATCCATGTATCCATGCATCCATCCGTCCGTCCATGCATCCATCCATTCATCCATGCATCCTTCCATTCATCCATGCATCCTTCCATCAGCCATGCATCCATCCATCTCCTGCACATCCATGTATCCATGCATCCACCCATCCATCCTTCCATGCATCCATCCATTCATCCATGCATCCTTCCATCATTCATGCATCCATCCTTCTCCTGCACATCCATGTATCCATTCATCGATCAATCCATCCATCCTTCCATCCATCCATCTGTACATCCATCCATCCATACAAACGTACATCCGTGCATCCATCCAGGCGTCCTTGCATCCGTCCAAGCATCCATCTGCACATTGATGCATCCATCCATCCATCCATCCATCCATCCATCCATCCATCCATCCATACATACATCCATACATACATGCATCCATTCATCAATGCATCCATCCATCAATGCATCCATGCATCCATGCATCCTTCCATTCATCAATGCATCCATCCATTCATCAATGCATCTATCCATCCATCCATCCATGCATCCATGCATCCATCCATGCATCCATGCATCCATCCATTCATCAATGCATCCATCCGTTCATCAATGCATCCATCCATACATCCGTACATACATCCAAACAGCAATCCCTGCATCCTTGCATCCGTCTGAGCATCCATCCATCCATCCATCCATCCATCCATCCATCCATCCATCCATCCATCCATCCATCCATCCATCCATCCATCCATCCATCCATCCATCCATCCATCCATCCATCCACCTGTACGTCCATGCATCCGTTTGCCATCCGTTCATGCATCCATCCATCCTGCCATACTTATTCCACCTTTGTGAGTTGTCGGCAGATCAGACTGTTCAGCTGTATGAAAACCACCTCTGGCAACACATCAGTGCTTTTCCAACGGAGGCATCCCGCCGCTGCTGCTGCTCATGTCACCGGTGTTTGGCGGGGGTTGCGGGTCGGGGCGGGTTCAGGTCTGTCGTCTCTTGCGACGTAACACTTTGCCTCGGCTCTGATGCCGCCTCTCCTTGAGATGCTGTCAAAGTTTGGGTTGCCGTAGACTTCACACAGACATCAAGGAGGTCGAAGGCTGTAAAACCTGAACGATTGCCAGGCTGGTACAGATTGATTATAAAAATGAAATCTAATCATTAGTGTGTGTGTGTGTGTGTGTGTGTGTGTGTGCGTTCTGCGGCACTTTTCCTCCTCTTACATCTAAAAGATGTCAAAAAACAAGGATCACAGCATGTAAATATGTCTGAATTATTTTTTTCATTCATTCATTCATTCCTTCATCCATCCATCCATCCATCCATCCATCCATCCATCCATCCATCCATCCATCCATCCATTCATCCATCCATTCATTCATTCATTCATTCATTCATTCTCTCTCTCACAGAACCATTCACTCTTTCATTCGCACATCATATCGAGAAATAAACCATTCACTCTTTCGTCGACCGCAATGAACCTCCTCCGTGTTTTTCGACCGCGGGAGGGAATGAAAAATAAAAAAAGGGTGTTTTATAAGTGGCAGAAAAGTGTCACTGCAATCATACATTTTCCCTGTTTTTACGACACACGTGAAATATTGGGCGAAATCCAACTCCCCTCGCTCATGATGCGATGGCGCGTTAAAAGAATATAACACCCATCAGTTTAAGGAAACACATTTCATAGGAAGGTCATTTTAGTTGGGACGCAGATACGATGCCAGCAGCGCTCGAACAAAGTGAATTTGTTTTTAATTATTCTCTTCGCTTACAGTAGACTCCGTGCGTCCCGCGGATCATCCTCCCGACTGTACTACGTCCGCCGCAGGGCCCTCAGTGAAGCTGAATTAATGGGTTACAGTAGCATCCTCGGCCTGTTTGCCAAACCCCGCTGATCGGGCAGATGCTCGCTGGATGCCGTCCAATCCAGGCAAGGCAGTGCAGGTGGCGCGCTCACATCCACGCACACCCGTCCGGCGTCACGGGACGGGAGCCGCGTCCCCGAACATTTTTTAGTTATTTAAACAACTCCGTTCTCCAAGGTTTTTCTTTTTTTTTTTTCTCCCATGTTTGCCAGTATTTTTGTTTTTGTAAATATGGAAAGCAGACAATCATTTTTGGAAATGGAATAATTTGCTAAACATATCTGCCTTTTTCTGGCTGCGGCCTCCATCTGTCAGCGTGTCTGTACGGCTCTGGGAGGAGATGGGGAAAAAAATAAACAACGCCCACGGGAGGCGAGTCTGCAGCACTTTAGCCGGTTTGTTATTTCATTTGAATGAATGAACGGCTTCAAAGTGACCTTCACAAATGTGATGTCCGGAACGCAGTGCTAGACTCGACGTAATATTCTTTAATACGCCGGCCTCTTAAGAATCACTTTATGTACGATTTTTTTTCAGATACGAAGCACGATTCGAGCAAATTTTATCCCTGAAATATAATAAAAAATTTCTCGAAATACGCTTCTTGACGCCACCGCATCTTTTGAATTGGCGCTGCTCGCCGCTCTCACCTTGAAGAACGCCTCGCAGCTTCCAGCATCCATCGCCTTCTTCGTCCAGGGAGTCGCTACGGTATATCGACAGCATATCCAGTGTGGTGTTTCTCTCTCTTGTGGGGCATAATTTTATATCTTTGTGCTTATTTTGTGTATTTATTTTTGATCATCATCACGGGCCCTAAGAAAGCAAGTGGTGAAGCCAGAAAGAAAATGCTTTCTATGGAAATGAAGCAGGAAATAATGGCGAAGCATGAACGGCCATTTTGCACATGAATAGAATCGCAATGCCTCCACAAAATGTACCAACCAATTCATTTGTTTTCTGTTATTTTAAATGGGGAAAATTAGTTTAAGATATGAAAAAAAATCAACATATGAACCCACTTCTGGAAGGAATTAAATACGTATCTTTAGAGACCGCTGTACCTTATTCGTTGGCGCAGTTCTTGCACTTTCGCCTCTCAGCGTGGAAGTCTCTGGTTCAATTTCTTTCTGCGTGGGTTTCTCCCGGAGTTCGAGACGAGATGATGAGCTGAGGTGTTCTTTCATGATCCCATGATTGGGAGATTGTTTCGCAGCAGCAGCAAGACATACAAACACAGTGACAAGCTAACAAAAAAAATAAATCAATAAGTAAGTTAAAGTAAAATAAACTCTGAAGTGTAAAAGTATAATCTGAGAAAAAAAAGTCTATTATTTATTCTTTTTTATATTAATATATAAATTATATATTTATTTGTAAGTATGATAATATATGTTTATATGTATATGTATATATATATATATATATATGTATATATATGTATGTATATATATGTATATATATACATATATATGCATACATACATATACATATACATATATACATGTGTGTGTGTGTGTGTGTGTGTGTATACACACATATATATATATATATTTACCAATACACAGGAATAAATAATGAGCAAAGTGTCAATGTGAAGTAGTGCAGTAACAGATTAGAGTGAGTTACCGTGCAGGGTTATTGCACGAGCTAGGAGGGATGTCCTGCATCTTTCCGTTGGACAGCGGCGCTGGAAGAGTCTGCTGGAGAAGCTCCTCCGCTGTCCATCCAGTGTGAGCTGGAGGGGGTGGATGACAGTTTCCTAAGCGTCCTCCTTTCAACCACGGTTTCAAAGTTCTCCATGCTGAGACCAATGAATGAATGCACTCCGGTGTCTGCAATAAACCCAAGTACGCAGCGAGCATCAAGCAGTTATCAGCCCCAGGTCTATGGAGAGCGACTGAAGGGACCTCGGGTCGGCTCGAGACCCTGAATGCAACACGGTAACCGTGCAGCTACGCTTGCGCTGACTGATGGCTTTGTCAAATCCTTCATTTCACAGATTTCGCACTCGGATCCGAACGGAACGTGAAATGAAGGCGCCAAAGAATCTCTATTATTTTTTGTCATCCTTCCTTTTGCTTTTGCCGAAGCTCGGGATCTCCTGGGGGGCGCCTTGCACCTTCCGCCCATCCAAGCGTCTGAGCGCCAATAAATTAACGCCATTACTTGTAATCAAGCCTCGTGTTTATTTTTTTGCGGCGTCCGAGGAAAACACGCACGACATCCACCTTTTCCCCACACATCAGTAATAATTCATTAGACACCCCGATGTGTGTGTCAGTGGACATGTCCGCTGCTTCATTTGACGCTGGATTAAAAGAGCTGCTAAAGTCTCATCTTACCCGGCCATGCGTTTTTGACCGCGCCCTTAAAAAGCTGCCTCATAAATACATCCATGGGGACGTTACGGGTGTTGGGGTGGGGGAGGTTTACCCCCATGACCCGGACAACCGCCTCCCTGATGCGGCTCAATATGTGCATAAATCACTGTCGGAGTGCAGACGCGTCGTGCTCGGTCGCTGCTGAATGAGGGTTTTTTTGAAATGGCAGATAATAGGGAGGCTTATTATTATTATTATTATGATTATCCTGTGCAGAGTCCTATAGGAAACACCAACGTGTCATTTTAACGTCTTTGCAGCTGGTTGGTTTGCAGGTGTGTGCACGTATATTTGTGCGGCACAGACTAAAATATGATTAATAGATATATGCTGCATGAAAAAGGGTGGCGTGAAACTAAAAAGTTAATGGTGTTGTCGCCACGAGCGACGGGGATTTGGCAGTCCTCGTACGAGCGCTGCAGTGAAAGCCGCTTTTCTGCCTCAGACTCTGATTTGAAAAATGTCAGATCTTCTTGATCCCTCGTTGGAATAAAACATGTGCCCGGCTAGGTGCCATATTTATGTGTTTTCCGTGTACGACATGCTGTGTATTTGTAGAGGAGCCGCACCCGTCGATCGAAATCATCTCACTGATAAATCTGTTAGGCCCTCCATAGTGTGTAATCCATATATTGATCGATTGCTTTTCTCATGTAAAATGCCGGAAATGGAGAGGTTATTTGTGATCAGGTTACGGTGTTGGTGGCCAGAGGGTCCACGGTTGGATTCCCTTCCTGCGTGGAGCCTCCATGTTCTCCCCGTGCCTGCAGGGGGTTCCTCAGGGTTCTCCGGGTTCCTCAAACACATGTTAGAGGTTGATTGGAGACCTTAAATCTGCCCTGGAAATGGACGAGTGAATGGTTGGACATCTTTACAGGACATGTGAGTGAATGGTTTCACGTCTCCATATGCAGCCCTGTGATTGGTCCTGCCTCTCGCCCGACGGCGGCTGGGATAGGCTCCGCCCACCCCGCGACTGACTGCGGGATCAGCGGTGCGGAGAATGAATGAGTGGGCAAATGAATAAATTATTCTTGTTTCTCCCCCGTCTTCTGCGCGGCTTTTTGTGCACGTTGATGGATCCTGAGGGGAACACCTCATGATCTGCGGCCGCCGCCGTTGAACTCCTCTTCATCACGCCGCATCGACAACCCCCCCCCCCCCCCCCCTCCGCCCCGCCCCCCTTTACCTTACTTCCGACACCCCAGACCTCACATCACCTGCGGACTTCCTTCTATACGCCGCCTCTCATTTTTTCTTACTGCTG
>CAAKHD010005254.1:0-17437 GCA_901007705.1 Fistularia tabacaria | reverse complement strand
CTCGGGCTTCGGCGTGCCCCCGCGCAGCTGTATGTCACCCGCACATTGGGCACGGGGATGATCTCGCGCTAATGATGGTTTCTAATGTAAAGCTATTGTACTGGTGATCAACGCTCGCCTGTGGAATTTAAATAGAAGGTGTGTGTGTGTATGTGTGTGTGTGTGTGTGTGTGTGTGTGTGTGTGTGTGTGTGTGTGCGCATTGAAAAAGAACAAGGCGGGGGGGGAGAAGGGGCTAGAGATGGTAGACGATGATTGCCTCTTAAAAAAGTTTCAAGAAAGTCATTCAGTGGAAGCAATTAGGAGGATACGTAACCGTCACAAGATGATTTTTAGAAATAATATCTGGAGATGATGAGCAGGCGGCTGTCTTGCCGGAGTTGTTACAAAAAGACAAAAAACTGTACTTCGAATCTTTCCTCACGTCCTGGCAGGTAGAAATGTGCAGTGCACGTTCTCCTATCTTGTTGGTGTTGCCATCATTGACTCCAAACGGGTTTTTATTTTCGACCGGCTCTGTGTTTTGGTCTCCTCGGTCAAAGTCGGGATGACCAGGTCCGTGGACCGCGGCCATCTCAGCCGGCGCTCTGGCTGCAGTGGAGTGACTCACCGCCAGGTCCCAGCATCTCTCTTCCTCTGCCCTCCTCCCCGGTCCACCTCTGTCCCTCCAAATCTGCCGTGATGCCAAAGGGCCGTCTTGCTTCTTCCCCGCCGAACTTTCTGTTTTGACACTTCACAAATGCCACCGCGCATAATTCCAGGCTCTCGGGGGTGGGGGGGTTAGTTCGGTGTTGAAGAAGTTGGCTGAGCTATAGCGAGCTCTGACCTCCTGAGCCCGTCCAACGCCTTTGGGCTGAGCTTGGATGTTTACCCCGATCCGACCGCCGTGAACATCCCGAGCGGCTGAATGGGAGCGAATCCCTGGTAGGGAGCCACCCGGAGGGGAGGAAAAGGCTTCTGTGGCAGCAATGGATTGTCACAGTGTCAGAATTACATTTTCAAGGTCATCCAGAGCTGCCATGTTTGGTTGTTCTGAAGCTTCTGATCCACCAGCTCGTCATTTACATGCTCGGTCTTCGGGGAATGTTCCGGTCCAGTGTATCCTGCCTCAGCTGTCGCCTGGTGGCTTTTTGTCCCCCCCCCAAATAAATCTACGGAATACCAAAGTTGACCGAAGTCACAAAAATAATCCAGATCTATTAATCCAGATAAATTCATGGGATTAAATGTCTTAACCTGTGCACAGCGCTCAATAACTCAAAATTAAACACAATCTCAGAACCAGCTCTAAAAAGACGGCTGCCTCTAAACAACGTACCGGCCTCTCCGTGGGAAGCCTGAGCCCAAAACAAACCCCGGATGGGACGGTGAGATGACAGGAAGTAGTTGTCACGCCCCGCAGGAAGTTCTCCTTTCACCAAAGCATTTCCTGCTTTTTACATAACTGTACATATAATTGCATATATATATCGATATATGATATCATCTGCTGTTGTGTCTTTCTGTCCAGACAAAATGAAATTCAAGTACAAATTACATTAATTGCGATTAATCTAAATTAATCACACAATTAAACATTGTAATCCCTTGACAGGATATATAAAACTGATTTGTTATTAGAAGTATTGCTATTTATTTTACTGCCTGACTGATGAATTGCATAGCAGAAGTTCAATTTCAGGGAACTTTTACTCTGAGTTTATTGAGGTTCTAAAGTGAGCACTTCAACAAGCATGTGTACACAAAATCCATAACACGCTTTGTCTTAATCAGACATGTATTTAGAAATCAGACCGTCTTCACGATTATTATCGGCGTAATCTCTTTCAGAGTCATTACTTTATCGTCCGGCCCGCTGTCAATCATTTCTCTTATTAAAAAACCCATTAGTCTGTTTTCCCGCCGATGTTCTCGGGAAATTAACTGGGATTTAATATTTATGAAGAAGGTCAACAATAAGATGTCCACAACTTTACCGGGATGGCGTTGCAATTAATTTTCCATCCCGTTCAGATCATTCAGAGGATAGCGGTTTCTCGATAGGCAAGCCCCGACTCGCCTGTCGCCTAAACTTCACATCTTCTCCAAAGTTCTGGGCTGTCTCATTTCTGGGATTCCCAGGGGACGTAGCGTGATCTACAACGGCGTCACACCAGGCGTCAACCCTTGTTTTTTTTTTTTAAATTTTATAAATATTGAAGCTATGTCATTTCAGACATTTGCACATAACTTGTTGACGCTCCTGCTCGTAGCAGTCATAGATCATTTGTGGTCTCATAGCTCCTCTGTCTCTGTCGCACTCTTGGTTTCTGTCATGCTCTCGCTCTCCTGGTCGAGGCAGAAGGCAGCCCATATTGAGCAGGGACCTGCCAGAGGTTTCTGCCTCGCTCGGAGGGGGGGAATGTAGGGTCATAGGAAAAGCGTGTCCTGATTGGGCGCCACAAAAGTGAAATCTGACTCCAGGTTACTTCACTTTTCGATGTCAGTTTGCTTTGCGGTAACAATGTCAGTTTGAGGCTGAGAGAAAAAAAAACAGATGAGTCACATTTCTTCGCTTTATTTGGGATTTTTCAGTGTCCATAGTTTTCACTGCAAAGTGCAAAGTTTTATTTGTGAGATGACAGCACTGTGAACGGCATGGGTATGTTTCCAAACCAAAGCCTGATTTTTATTTTTTTTTCCTAATAGATTCCCTGAAAATGTCCCTCAGGTAATGAGTCAAGATGTAAAAACAAACAGAAAAGAAGATAGTAATGGAGAAAGAAAATGGAAAAACTCGAATCATTGATGTGAACTTTAAAGGTTTTCTTTGCCCTTGGACTTTTTTATTCTGTTTAATCCATGACAAACAAGTAATAAAAGTGAAACTCTGAACTCCTGAGGAGATGGAATTGAAGAGGCGGCGACTCTGAAGACAGTTTTGCATTTTGAAACAACAGTAAAACCCAAATATCGCCTGTCGTTCCTACTTGTCGTCCCTAATCCTCTCAAAGATTAGCATACCTGAGGAGGCTCCTGACGGGACGTAGATTCCAGTGATCTAATCACAAGAACCTCCTGGACAATTTTACCGCTCAGATCCTGTTAATGTCAGAGCTAATGGAGGAAAACCTGCAGATTGGTAAACACAGGAAGTAGCAAACGGTATTTCATGTTGTGGCTCACATCGTAGGGGAGGCACCTCCACGACGGCCGGGGGTTCGAACCTAGCCAGATGAGAAATGGTCTCCACATAGATCCCGCTTTCGTCACGGTTTCAATGCACTTTACGGTACCGTGGGTCCGTTCTCACACACTCTCACACAGCCATGGCGGCAGAGCAGCCATGCAAGGCGCTAACCAGAACATCGGGAGCCGCTTGGGGTTCAGCGTCTTGCCCAAGGACACTTTGGCTCGCGGACGCCTGCTACGCCAACTGAGCCGCCGAAGCCCCGGCTGTCCGCGTGCTGAAGTGTCCTCGGGCAAAACGCTGAATCCCAAGTCGCTCCCGATGGTACGCTTAGCGCCCTGCATGCATGTCCGCCATCGCTGTGTGAGAGTGTGTGTGTGGATGGACGTAAACCGCAAGCGCTCAATAAGTGGAGACGCTTTTCCGGCGACGGTGGCATGAAGTTGGGTGGTCTTTGGGAAGAGGTTGACTGGATGTAGCTGATTGGCTGAGCAGACCCCTGAAGGGAGCGTCCCAAAGGAAACGAGGAGGAAGCGTCTGTCATTGTGTCGCTACGTCCTGCCGAACGTGCGCGCTGCCGCTGTCCGATCAGTCGCACAACGCAACACAACACCGTAACAACTACAGCTTCCTCCCCTGACAACAGTCGCCTGGGGCATTTCCGAAATGGCGCACCGGTTCAAAGCTACGTCTTCCCGCGCGGAAGGAGAAGCAAACCAGGAACTGCGGGGAAAAAGCTGTTTTCAGCACGATGGACTCGCCAAAGACGCCATTTGAATTAGGCGACGCAAATCGAATATTCGTCAACGTTTGTTTTGGCGAACCGGGCCAAACGGCTCGATAGCTGATCCGCATCCACCTCGGCGCTCCGTCCTTTGACTGCGATTGGGATTCGGCCTCTAATGAAAACTTTTTTTTGCAGATGTTAACTGGGACTGATTTGGGGTATTTCATTAAACACGGGCCCGAATCAGGCGAAAACATCTGTCTGCGCGAGCGAATGTGTATCGAATATTAATCGGCATCCGAATTACATCGGGGCGTAATTGCAAAATTAGGTCTTATGCCCATGTGGGTTTAATTGTAAATAATGCACTCATTTAAATTCACAGGCTGGGATGGAGATTTTTCTTTTTTTTGCACCGCCGCGCCGCTGTTTCGCTAAACAGAGCGAAATGTGTTGCGCGAAATGATTTTTCGCAGCGGAGAAAAAGCCACACAGCATCCTCCGGGGAAATACATCAACATTTGTGTGATGTTCCTGCGGAAGTGTAGCCGCGGGCGCTCGAACGCAGCCTCGCCGCGGCTCTGTTGTGGAATCCAGACGCAGATAATGCCGTCTAGACAAATTCGTCATTGACACTTTGCATGTCTCTTACACAAAAAGGAATACAAATGAACGCGGCTGCCCTGTGAAGGCTGTGTTTGTTGGTGTTGAGTGGTGTCTGAGGAGTTTGTCCAACTACGCCGGCTCTATGTTATCATTAGGAAGGAGCCGCGTGCCTTCGGTTTACTGTGTGTATTTATTACCAAGATATAGCGGCGCCCGGAGTGAGGAATTGGATCTAAACGCCGCAATATTGTTTTTCTGTCGCTGTTTCGGCTCCTTATCAAAAGAGCTGTAAAGCAGCGTGTGGACAGGGGAGGAATAGCAAACCTGACATTTTGAAGTGTGACGGATGGTCTCAGCCAATGACGGATCGGGATTATTTTCCGCGGGGTCAAACATCCCCCCGCCCCCCCTTAATCTTGTTTATGACGGTGCGCACCCGAGATCGAAATCTAAGAGTTCGTCCCGCGCATAATCGTTCGCGCAAACAATGAACGACAGGGCGCGGGCGCCGACCGGGGGCTTCCTAGATGCAAATGAAACGTTCTCCCGCCGCCGCGGAAGGGAAATAAACAAACGGGGGCAGGAAACCGCGGTAGCCTCTACCGGGACGAACTTTGTTAGCGCTTCACAAACAATAAGCATATGTCTTTATGGCCTGCTAGAGCCACAAATAGCTTGTCAGAAGTGTGAACAGAGCGGTGGCCCTTTATCGCCTTCAGTGTTGTTATAGTGCCTGTGAGCCTCTCCCCGCCCCTCCCTCTCGCTCCTCCATAAAACCAGGGGCTGCTTTCCGACGCAGACCACGTTTACCTTCGGGGCTTCTGTGCCTGCAATGCCCCTTTCATCAAGGAGGGATATGTCTGTCTTAATATCCCCTCGGTGCCGTGCACACAGAGACAGGTGAGCAGGGGGGAAAGATGTGCCATTTTATTGTCCACCGTGGCGTATCCCTGTTTGTGTACCCTCTCCCACCTTGCTTCTAATCTCTGAGGAGAAGTCCGGGGGAATGCAATCAGGATGGAGTTGCGTGGGGGAGGAGGGCACGTCGACCAGGAATCAAGGGGGTGGTTGACTGGCGGCGCCTCAGGCCCGCCTCCGCGGCTATCTGTCAACCGTCACCCCTTCCTCTTTCTCCACTTGTACCTGTCAGCGGCCGGGATCTCCGCGGCGGTCCGGCGGCGTTTTCCCCTCAATGCCCACGATATCTCTCTTTATCCCTGGCCCCGGGGATCGGACCCGCCGAGCAGAGCCGCGTTTGATACGCCGCCGCGTTTCAGTTGCCGTCGGAGATCCCGCTCGCAGGTCCGTTTTTCTGAGACCGATTTTTTTTTACATCCGAGGCAATTTTTTTCCGAAAGACACTGGCAATGCAATAAAGCCGCTTTTAGGGAAATACCGCGGCCGTGTCGTTAGTCTAAAATATCGCGCTGGGAGATTTCCAAGAGCCGTAATACGTACTCCTAAAGCACGGCAAATCGGATTGCGGTCTTAGGGAATCAAAAAGCGATTCTGTATCCGTCTCATCTTCCCAGGTTTGGCGGTTATAAAGAGATTGCTCCTCAGACCGATGAATCGACGGAAAACCGTCCCGGAACATTAGCTTATTACGAGACGCCGGAAGAATCCCAACTAGCCTTTTTTTTTTCCGAGCGGCTCAAAGACGCAGGGCTGCGGATTCATCAACGAGAGAAAACCGACCCCGGTGATTTGATTGAATTAGAACAGAAGAACGAGTTTTGATTGAATTTAGCGGCGATGTTAATGCTTCTCTTCCGTTTATTTTTGAACGTTAGATTGCTTGTGTTCTCTTGTTGTCTGCAGGGTCAGAGTTTACCAGTCAGATGTTTCTACTTGAAATTCACTTCAGGATCGCATCAAACGCGGCCGCGGGTAAACAGCGAATCTGAAGTAGACAAATCAGGAAGGTTATTGCAGCCTCAGATTTGTTCCCAAAGTGGAAAAAGGGCCATCCGGCGTTTGAGAAGGTTAATATGATTTAAGCGTTACAGCCATCGATTGCGGGTTATTTTTGAGATTTTCTTTATTCACAGAGAGACGGTTTAATGAGAGGAGATGATTCGTAGAAGAGTGAAGGTGGAAAGAGACACAAAGGCAAAAGCAAACAGAGGAGGGGTGGTTTGTTTGTTTTTCTCATGAGTTGGGGGTCCATCTGGGTCCGTCCTGCATGTTTTTGGACTGCGGTAAGAAACAGGAGAACAGGGAGAGCTGGCTGACACCAGTCATGAGATATTTGAAATACTCAACTTCTCACTGCTGCTTGATAAGTGGCAAACAGAAAAACACACAAACGACGTGCAAAAGGTCCGTCCGTGAGCATGCCATGCCAGAAGACCCGCGGTCCAGATGGCGCGGCATGGGAAACTGCTACCATATTTCGCTAATGACGCCTCTCACATGCTTAGTTTCACCTCATATCGAGTCAATTATGGATCCTCCTCATCCCACAAGGCCACACGAGCAGCGCCGCTTTCACTCCGGCTTTCAGGAGCAACGAGCGCTTTTCGAATATGAATTATGAAGGAAGCGCAAAATCGAATTTCCATTTGATTTTTGTTTTTTTAGCGGCGAATAACTCCCGCCGCCGTAGCACGGAGAAGAGGTTCGGCCTTGAATTCATCTTCACGGTGTCAAAATAAAGTAAATGGGCTTCGCTTGTGTTGCCTTTCCACACAGCGTGGTTCTTCATAGCTTTTCACCGGATTGCACTCGTCCGTTCATCCATTCACACACGCGTAGCGCTAACCGGGCCAAACGAGTCGCCCAAATGTTTCCCAAATTTTTCCAATTCATAGACACGAATGTCTGAATAGGTTCTCAGTCATCCAGGTGGCGGTGGATTGTTGTCAAAACCTTCTTGTCATGGCAACTGGACTTGAATTTCTCCCCTTGAGGACGTTTCACCGCCCATCCCAGAGGCTTCTTCAGTTCTAATGGGAGTTTCGGGATGTAGCTGCCAGGTTACGACGGCGTGTTATGCAAATGGGGGTGTTGACGGGCAGACTCCAGGCCGAAGGAGGTCGTTATGCTAACGGGGGTGTCGTTAGATGGTGCAAAGGTACAACTTCTGGGGATGGCCTGGATTGGAATCTGAAAAGGTTATCGAAATCATCTCGTCGTGGCAACCGGACTTGAATTTCTTTCACTTTCAGCCTCTCATTCCAGAGGCTTCTTTAGTTCTAATGACCTGTGGGGAGTTTCTCAATGTAACTGGCTTGGTTGTGGGCGGGTCCGGGTTATGGTGGCTTGTTATGGAAATGGAAGAGTTGATTGGCGGAAACTAGGGGCGAAGGGGTGGTTGTTATGCTAACTGGGGTGTCGTTAGCATTTTCCTAAAACTCCCCACAGGCCTTTAGAAGTGAAGAAGCCTCAGGGATGAACGTTGAAACGTATTTGAGGGAAAAAATTCAAGTCCAGTTGCCACGACAAGAAGATTTCAACAAGAATTCTCAGAATATAAACAAAGGAGTGAAACCTGTTGGTATCACATGGACTGAGGCTCGTGTGGAAGTTAGCAGGGGCTGCTTCTGGTGGAGGGTGCAGATGGTCCGTGTTTGCTTGTCCGTCATGGTATTGATTCCAGTATGACGCTGTATGTTGGTGAAAGGTCGTGTCTGAGACCCCCTCCTCTCTTCAGAGATGGTTTTTCCAAAGATGGCAGCTTTGACTCCGCTTTGAAACATCTGTCTTTTCTGGCCGGAATACAGACATTGCTTTCTTCCACAGAGTGGAATTTTGTCCTATTTTGTCCTTCAGGTGTAGGACAAAATAGGACGATTGAAGCAATTATTATATCATGGCAGCTCCTAGCATATAATCGTTAGCACTACTGTTATCAGTATGAGACAGTTTCTGCGTATCCCTTCCAACCCTCATACCCCCTCCGGTGTGTCTCCGTCACACTCTTGCTTTCTAACCTGCTCTCCTTCTTCGTCTTTCTCTCCGGTCGAGGCAGAAGGCCGCCCACGTTGAGCTCAGACGCGTCCCAGTTTCTCTGCGCCCGCAAAAGGCGGGTGTTACCCGGCCAAGAAACGCGTCACCAGCCAGTTTTACTTGACTCGTCTAAATCTATGTCGGGAACATCTTGCGTTAGCGGGAAAATCCATCCACGGTCTTCATCCCTTGCACTAATTCCCATTGCCGTGATGAAGAAGGTGCCTGTAGCTTGCCGGCGAGCGGAAGCACATTTGAATAAATCCTGTTTTTTAGCTCCGGGATTTATTCCTCGGCCTGCGCGGCAGCTTTGTCTTCAGGTCTCGCAACCGCTTCCAGCATGTCAATCGACGCGGTGTTAACCCTCGGTCAGCCGCGTTGAGTTCCTTGATGTCAGGCCACGCTGACAGTCCTCATCTCCGGTGCCGCCGCAACAGCCATTCCTGCAAAAGACAAAAAAAAAAAAAAAAAGGGATCAAACACGTATCCAGAAGGCCTCCTTTTGACCCCGAACTACTCACTTTTTGTTGGCTGCGTGGCCGCGCACGCACGTCACATTGCTTCCCCCTCCCCGCTCGTCTGTCGTTTGAGCTGGAAGAGGTAGAGGAGGGCTCCACGTCCCTGCATGCATCATCCAGATTGAGTCAGTAACAAAAAAAAATATAAAAGTTTTGACCCGCTGAACTTTTGCACCACTTTACATATTGCAGCTTTGCAGCGGCGGCTGTGTTTTAAACTCCTCCGAAGTCAGATGAAATTCATTTCACCGTCCGGCCCTGGTGTGACATGACGGAGGAGGAGGAGGAGGAGGAGGAGGAGGAGGAGGAGGAGGAGGAGGAGCGGGGGCAGATGCCGGGAAACCACATCTGCAAGGCGGCGTCACACGTCGCCGTGCGAACTTACATTTCCCCGCCTGTCATTTACCTTCAGCCGCGCACGACGAGCCATTACGTCGTCAAAGGCCGCGCTCGCGGTCCTCCATCTGTCATCACCAGGCGATCGTCATCAATTCCGTACCGCCGAGTCGGCCTCAACGGGCCTCAGATAAACCGGCTGACTGAAAAGTAGATGACCTTGTTCTTGTCCCCGCCCACTCCAACCCATCTCCACAGCGGAGGGAGGAATTCAATTTCAAAGCCTAATAGATGTGCGTTTATGATTGGTGGATAGTTCTCCATCTGGAGCACATATTCGATGCCCGTGTCTCATCAGCGGAGGATGAATTGGCCTAAATGGCTTTGGGGGAGGCTTCTACCCGCCTCATTTTCATTTGTGACAACAAGACCTATGGAGGTAGAAGCCGTCTTTTAATGCCCTCCCCTATTTTAGTTACACTTCTTCTTCTTCTTTTCCTTTCGGCTGCTCCCTTCAGGAGTCGCCACTGCGAATCATCTGCCTCCATCCGACCCTTTCCTCTGCATGCTTTTCTTTTACACCAACACGACATCCATTGGTCTCCTCTCTGGTCCTCCTGGAGACCAAAACATCATGCAACGCGCGGATGTTGTTAAGCAGATCACAAAGGGGAAGGGAAGGCGATCGACATGAGCCTGCCGTGTCCCAAATCCACCAAGCATACCGGATTTGCGTGTCCCGTAAATGGGTAGTGGATTACATGTTTCTTTGAAAGCTGGGGGATCTTCTTCTTCTCTGGGCTGCTCCCTTCAGGCGTCACCGCAGCCAATCATCTGCCTCCATCTAAGCCTCTCCCCTGCAACCTCACACCCACTAACTTCCTGTCCTCTTCAACTCCACCCATAAGTCTCTTCCGTCTTCTTGCCTGGCAGCTCCAACCTCAGCGTCCTTCCACCCAGATCTTCACAGCCCCGCCTCTGTCCACCCTCCAAACCATCACAGTCTGTCTCTATCTCCAGGACATCCATCATGCGCCGTCCCTGCGATGGACTCATCCCCGACCCTCTCCATCCTCTCCAAGAAGAACCTCCGCATCTTCATCTTCAGCTGCCTCCCGTCTTTCCCTCGATGCCATTGTGTCTAAACCACCCAAATCACCCCTGACACTTTTCTCCACCCGTTCCAACCTGCTTGAAAGCGTTTCTCCACCTCCCCTGTTTTAGATTCACATAATGGTATTCTGTTTGATGGCTGTGTCGCCCCCTCTGGACCACGTGCCTCCCGAAGATTAATAGGCAGTGAGTCAGAAGGTGATGGTCCCTTTTCCACTTTGTGATCTGACCGTGTGTCTCTGCAGAGTTTCTGAGAAAGGTTTTCTCAGAGACCCAGAGACTCTCCTGCTTCAGCAGCACGAGACTTAGAGATGTTGTCGTGAACTTCCAGATAGCTGCAGAGCAAATTGCCAAGAGGTACCGTTACTGTCCCTCTGAGGGGATTTCACATTTTAAGGGGTATCTACACCACAACAAAAGACCGTAAGCTACTTTGTTCGGGACAACAGGCTACAACCGCGGCTAATTGGAGTAAAGGAACCAATCAGAGACCGAGAGTGGAGAAGAATATGTGCCATCACGAACGTCGTCAGGCGGCCAAGAAAGTCAACCACGCAAACATTTCGTCGTATCGAGTTCGGTGTTGGACATCCAGATAGCTTCCCAGTAGCTATTAGCCAGTCCCAGCTAGTAGGCCGAGTCAACACATTCTAATGCTTGTGTTTTGCATGGATCTACAAGAACATCAGACTTACTGAGGCGGGTGTGTGGAAGATCTGCAAAGTTCTAACGCCTTCCCAAATAATGCCCCTCCAATTCCGTTAGTCTCGATCCCGAAACATCAGATTCTGTGTCCTCTTTGAAATAATCCTGCCGACCGCTCGATGGCGGTTCTGACGCAGAAGCCCTCGGCCCTCAGAGCCACATTGGACGCTCTCACCGTTCTGCCTTATTTATTCATTCCCAAACCCCGCGATTAAAACCCAACTACCTCGTATTACTCTTTTACCTCAGGTGCCTCGACCTTTAGATTCCAATGGCGCCATGAAATAATAAATCTAAATATTAGGAACGGCGTCGCTCCGCCAGGCGGATAATAAATGACATCGCAAGCTCGATATGTCACCGCCCTGCTACCAAAGAAGGGCATCGATACATTCCTTCTTTTTGTGTAAAGCAAGTGTTGTTTTGTTGTTTTGCACGCCATGTTTTAATCCTGCCGGGTGTCTGCCGGCTTTTTAAAAAATAAAACATAGTCGTCTTGGAATATGGCTCGTTGGTATCGGCACATTTAGCAAAGTCAAACGGTATATCGTGAATGAGTGGGTGGATGGATTTCTGCTTCTATATGATTATAAATGACAGAGTGAATGGTTTTATGTCTCTAAATGACAAGCGAATGAGCGGGTGAATGTTTGCATGGTTCTATATGATGAAGGAATGACAGAGTGAATGATAGCGTGTCCCGATATAACCTGTGAATTGTTGCATGTTGCCTGTATGTGGCTCAGTGATTGGCTGGCGCGAACCCCTTCTCTCGCCCAATCAGAGCAGCCGATAGAGCAGTTAGTTTGGCGTCCCCCCCCCCTCCCAGTCGTGTCCCTTCTCATGTTCACTGCGTCCCTCCAACCTGCGGGTCGACGGTTCAATCCCCGGCTTCTCGCGCCTGCGAGCGTCCTTCGGAAAGCCAGTGATCCAGTAGTGGATCTGATTAGCACCTTGCATGGCAGCTCCGCCCTGCAGCTGTGTGTGTGTGTGTGTGTGTGTGTGTGTGTGTGTGTGTGTGTGTGTGTGTGTGTGTGCGTGTGCGCGCGTGTGTGTGTGTGAACGACCGAATGCTATTCCAGCGTGAGGCGCTTTGAAACGGCTAGGTGCGAAAAGCGCTCTGCAAGAGGAGAGCGTTGGCCATCTGCTCTCAGCGAGCGTACGATCAGAGAGCCGGAGGATCGAGGCATGAATTATAAATCCGCGGCCGTGACTCCGGACCCCCGTTTTTAGACGGCGGTGTAAACAAACACGCAAACAAACAAATAAAAATCTATACTTCATTACATTTAACTCAGAGGGCTCGCCCATCGGAATCACTTCGCCCGCCAACACGAGAGCGGAATGCAGATCCTCATTTCGCAGGCCGGGCGCCGCCCGCAGACCTGGCGCCGTGACATCCCGGTGAGCCCTGTCCGTCCCCGAGGCGCCGGTTGCCATTAGAAACGAGAAATCCCCCCCCCCCCGTCGGCCATTTAAACCGTCCCCCTCTAATTACCAAGGGCCGCTGGAGAGAGCCGGGAAGTTTCAGAGAAACTTTCATCTTTCCCTGACACGCCGTGGCGTGAACGCCGATTTCAGACTTCCTTCAAATCCTCCCAAAAGAGTCTTTGTCTTAATCTCTTTCGCTCACTCACACACACACACACACACACACACACACACACACACACACACACACACACAGAGAATTATTGTAATAGTCCTATCAATAACTATTTCAGTAACATATAACAGCAGTGAGTTTTTCAGACACAGGTTTTTATTATGAGCAATGGGGCAATTTGAATTAGACGCATGTGAGTGTTCAAAGAAAAAGCCCATCGCTTATCTAAATAGCGCCGAGCCATATGCCGAATGTCGGAGTTATTAAACCATAGCTGTAATACAAATTTAATTCGGGGGCCAGATTGAATTAGCAAATTGCTGAACCGTTTGCTAATCAAAAAAAAGAAAGGGAGAAAAAAAAAAACAAAACGTGAAGCCGCTCTCCGATGGATTGTTCGCGCCGTCGTCGTTTCTCATATGGATTTCTCGCCTCCTGTTTTTCCATCAAGAGATATTTGGATTTAATGGGCGTCCATTAAAGAACAGCCGCGGACGAGTTTAAGCTTCGTTCGGATATCTGGAGGTCAGAGCCGGGGGCCGAAGGAACCTTCGGCCGTGATGAACGGGGTTCTGGTGGTTCTTGCGGTGATGATGGATGCTGTGCAGAGACGGCAGTGGGGGGGGGGGTGACCTTCTCCGTGCCCCCCCCCCCCCAGCGCGCTGCAGGTGGCTTCTGCCAAAGCGAGGATGCGGCTGTAGAAGCTGCTGAAGATCTTGAAGGTGAGGGCCGCCCTCCTTCCTCCTGTCCACTATCACCTCCTACGTTTGGCCACCTCCATCCTGCAGGTCGGATGCTGAAGACTCCCAAAAAACCCCAAATGTTAATTTTTCGGAAGGAGCAGTGGTTTTCTGGAAATGGTCTATTTTGATTTTTGAGTATCTCCACCTCAGTGATCAGAAGGCTGGAGAAGATGCACAATCTTCTTCTTTTCTGTGTCCATCTAAACCTTCCCCTCTACGTCCTCTTCTTCCGTCACGCCAGCTAACTCCATGCTCTTCTCCTCCATCCATAAACCTCCTCTCTGGTCTTCCTCTGGACCTCCTGCCTGGCAGCTCCGACCTCATCGTCCTTCTGCCCGGATCTTCACCATCACCTTCTCTGTCCACGTCCAAACCATCTCCGTCTGACTTTTAACTTCCAAACATCTACCACATGCTGTCCCTCTGATGGACTCACTCCAGATCCTCTCCTTCCTCCTCACTCCCAAAGAGAACCTTCTCATCTTCATCTCTTCCTCCTCTCTGAATCAGACAACATGGCCGCTCTGACCTCCGTCTCCAACACCTTTCCTTTCGTACTCTTTCATCACACCTGACACTTTTCTGCACGTCCTCCACCTCTTCTCCACACGCTCTGCTGCCGTTGGGCTACAGAGCCGAGGTCCTTCTTCATCTCTGAGAGAAGATGCAAAGCACACAATTTACAAGGAGACGTCGGCCATGTTGGACTTGAAGGACTCGTGTCTGGAAGTCCGACTCCCTTGTTTGTTCTTCCTGCTTTAGGCGTCACGGACGAGAAGGCGGCAGATGTTAGACGTTCTGGAGATGAAAGATCAGACTGAGATGGTTTGGACGTGGACGGAGGAGGGGTTGGTGAAGATCTGTGTGGAAGGACGGTGAGGTCGGAGCTGCCGGGCAGGAGGACAGAAGAGGAGATTTCAGAGGAAGTTAGCCAGAAGGTTAGATGGAGGGATGTGATTGGCTGTGGAGGCCAAAGAAAAAATGAGAAGATCACCAAGCTTCCAGTGAGACATGCAATCAACCGACCGTTTATAGGACACGCAAACCGTCACGCTTATTATTTTGTCGCCATATAGCCGCGGTTGTATTTCCTTCCCGTTTGTAATCTGATTTACGACGCACGGCCGCCGTACGACGTTTGGAAAGGAAGGCGATTAATCGTTACCTCATTAATTCCTTCGCCGCGCCGAGCAACTTCGGGATACCTGCCGGTGATGGAGCGGGAGGCGAGGGAGATGAATCACCGGCGCCCACAGGTGAAGGTTCGCTCGCCGCCCGACCCGTCCGGCAAACATCGAGCCGAGAGGAGGGGAAAACAAAACAAAAAAAGAAAAAAAAAAAATCAATTTCCAAATGACCCAGTCGGACGACAATCATTTTACAAACCGATTGTTTTCAATAATAACACACTTCTTAAAATATTCTGTCATTTTGAATGAAAAAATATCAAGAATAATATTAATGATATTAATAAAACAGATTTGAATTGATTTCATCAGGGCCCTGGGATGCTTTCAATCGGCTCCAGCCAATGTCGTCCCGGGAGACAATATGTTGTAATTGCCATCAGTGCTTCTTTACACCGCGGGGATTTTTTTTTTTTTTTTTTTTTTTTCCATTTTGTCTCCCCGCTCCTCTCTTGTGATCAGGCGGAATTGAAAAGTCAGTCCCGGGTAATGGAATAAAAGGCTTCAAAGTGTCGAGGTGGAGAACCGTGTCCTTATCCAGGTATTAGATACCGGCCCCTGTTTTTATACTCCGAGGATTCTCCGGCAACACAGACCCGTCACTTCAATCCCGCTATGTTGAGCTAATTTGTCTCGATGTACGATATTGCTGTTTTTGTTTAGTGGCACTAAAGACACGGCGACGTCTAAATTCATCCGCCATTACCGCAATGATTGGTTCCAACAGCATGCAAAGTGGATATTTGTGCATACATGGCGTCATCGGGGTCGAAAGGCTGGTGGAAATATGAGCTCCAATATAAGAGCGGAAAGAAGCTCCTTTCGCACTGAGGGAACTTTTTGTGGTTCGATCCGAAGCTGGGTTTCTGCAGGACCTCAGCTCCTGGAGCCCCGTCGGGTCCTTTTACACTTCCATAGGAACTCATAGGTGATTGGTGGAACTCCTAAGCCACGTCCATTAGCAGATACTTAATGTATACTTTATTAATCCCTCGTGGGGAACTTTGTTCTCTGCATTGAAGCCATCACGGATGAGCCATGAGCAGTTGGCTGCTGTCTTAGCAGCGCCAGGGGAGCAGTTGGGGGTTCAGTGTCTTGCTCAACAACACTTCGACACACTAGGAGGAGCTGGGATTCGAACCAGGAAGGTTCGGTTCCAAGGACGATCGCTCTTCCTCCTGCGCCTGAGCCGTTTCTAAAGACTACCTTGGTCATTGCTCAGATGTTTTCTTGCAACAAAACGGACGGAAGCAGCAAGAAATTGGGCGACGAAGGAGTCCGAGCTCTCAAAGGGGTTTCCAGGGCTCGCAGAGGAACATCTAAACTTGCAGAGTTAGCTAAGGGCTAGCTAAGGCTAGTCCCTGGAACCAAATCCCAGCCTGACACTTCATAGAACTGAGTCCCTAGACATTTACTGTCTGAATGCAACTATTGATTCATAATTCACGCCCGTTAGCAGATACTTCCTGTGGACTGCCGAGCGCCGTTTTTAAATCTCTCATGGTCACTGTGAGCTATTTTCTTGGGACAAAATGGACAACCAACAAGGAATGGACTGACGAAGAGTTGCAAGCTCTTCTGGCCAAACATTTTGGCCGAAATAAGTCCGGCATTAGCTAACGGCTAATGGGGTCCTTCACTTGTAAAGCAGTGCAGGGAGAAGATAAAAAAAACAATTCAACCTTGTGATGGTGACACCTCCGTGTCGTCCGTGTCGTCGTCGTCTTCTACGCAGTGGATTGGCGCTTAAGGTGCGCGTCGCAGATGTTACCGCCGCTTTCTGTCTGAGAGCAGCTGAGGGCATCAGTGGAGCGAGAACATGTTCTTTTTCCGCCAGGACCGTAATGCAGCCAATCAAAAATAGAAAATAAAAATCAAGTAGACTTTAACACTTTCCTCTGGAGCAGCAACACCGATTAAAAATGCTCCCCTGGCACCCGAGCCGGGTCTCCAGACGGACCAGATGGACCCGCTGGGCTTTTGCAACGCGGCTTCCTGAAAGATTTCTCCCGTGCTGCTTGTCATGTGGCGTGTTGAAAGGGGGACAGGGCTGCGGTAAAAAACCGCCGTGCCCTTGACGGTGATTGGCCGATGCGGACGACTGGGTACTCGCATAATATAGTTTGACAGGTAGAACGATCATTGCTATGGACACAACAAAACTTCAGGATTCTAAACACTCCACGCCATGTGTGTATGTGTGTGTGGGTGTGTGTGTGTGTGTTGGGCATTGCTATTTGCAATATTCTGATGACTTAGAAGGACGAACCCCACTTTTGGAAGTTTCCGGGCAACGGCAAGCCTGTTTGAATTCCACCAGCCGCGGCAGGAGCGCACTTTTATTCGGGAGACGTAAACATCGACTTTACTCAGTTCGACTCTAATGGCCGCCGAGCCTCCCGGTAACCGGCGGCCCCGCATAGATATGACTTAGCCGCCGCTAACCTTGGCTGTCCCGACCTCTGCTAGCAGACGCGTACCACCTACTGGGGGGAATGTGGTGTTTAGCTATCTCTGCAAACCTTCAGAAACATCCTTCCGTAGGCCGCGGCAGGTGGGACGATCCATCGCTCCCAAAGCACTTGTCCTTTTAATCATCCGCTCTAACAAGCTCCGCGGGTCTTCTTCTTGCTAATTGGGGGAATCCGGCCTCGGGGGACCTGCGAAGCTCATGCTACGGCTAGCGCCCCTGGCTGTTTCGAACTGGGAAAGAGGTTTGTAGCGGGGGGACGTGTGTGTGTGTGTGTGTGTGTGTGTGTGTGTGTGTGTGTGTGTGT
>CAAKHD010005252.1:117643-133509 GCA_901007705.1 Fistularia tabacaria | reverse complement strand
TCTGCGGCGAGCTGGGGGGGGCGGGGGGGGGGGGGGCGTGGCTAAGAGGAGGATCATAATGGGATTTGATTGAAAATGATCGTCATAATTTTCCATCAGAGTCTTTGACAATATGCAAGTGGCTGGTTTTTATCCAGACCCTGAAACAGGAGGAAATGCACCGATGGGTAAAAACCCTTTTATTTTCCCTACCATTGTGAGTTTTCGGCGAGTTTCGCACGTTCCGGTCCCGGATTTATTTCTTTAGATAGATAGCTCGAACATGTTAAACTCATCTTGATATATAGAACTGGAGCAGAAAACTCATCTCTCCGCAGCTGGAAAACTTTGCACCTTTTGTGACACGCGTTTTTATGAAGCCGCTTCGTTTTTGAATGTCGAGTCTCCTTCAACCCCCCACCCCCCAAAGCTTCTCTTATAGCATGACACCGCTCTCCTCTAAAATGTATCTCAGACAAAGGAGTCAGAAATCCATTGTGAGGAATGAAATGTTCTCCCTCAGCACACAGATGTCAGACCTTGGCGGGGACAATCGCTGACCTTCTGTGTTCCGCTAACAAACATGCATACGCTCAGCTCGGCCATTATCCTCCCTCATCCACCCTCCTCCGTCCCTGCCCACTTCCTTCCGTCTCTCTTCCCGCCATCTTTCTCCCCCTCTCTCGCCGGCGCTGGCTTGATTAATTTTTTTCTTCTGTTCCGTAACCATGGCAATAAGGTCACTGCATATGATACTTAATTGAATCTTCCCAGTGTTTTTGTGTGCGTCTCCGGACAATAAAAATCATCCGCTGATGACTCCAACCCCCCTTGCTCCCCCCCTCCTCCTCCTCCTCCTCCTCCTCCTCCTCCTCTTCTTCTTCCTCCTCCTCCTCCCTCCTGTCCTTCTTTTCATTTGGTGCCCCATGAATTTATTCATTTGTTTCCTCGGCTACCTCTGTCGTCTGCTCCCTCTCTCTCCTCCTTGTCCTGTCATTTTACTCGCGTTACTCGCTTCTCCCCTTTCTCCACCATCATTGTTCTCCCCACCTCCAGGAAGAGGTGGAACACATGTCTTCAGTATAGTGATCAGCCAAATTCCACTTCCTCTCTATATGTCTAGTGGTGCATTTAGAACCACCTGCTGGAACAGCGCTTTAATTGCACGCTGCCATCGACATACAGGAAGTGACCGGGGTCCTCGGCCAGACCCCTTCCTCCCCCCCTGCGGTATTTGCATACTCAAATTAGTCTCTGGCGCAATCATTGCATTGATTTCAAACAACGCTGATGACTCAAGTGGCGAAACAAAAAGTGCGTGAGTCGGGGGACAAAGCGAAGCATCCACACGGGGTCCTCACTCAGCAGGTGCTCCGATTAATGCCCGACAAATTGGGGCGCTCACAGATGCGGACGTAAGTGGGGACACACACACACACACACACACACACACACACATACACACACGCGCGCGTGCATGTGTACACATCAAGCTGACCGAGTCTTTGTTCGTGCGAGTACGGAAGCTAATCCACGACAAGAGGGGACGGAGGGTTCACAGGGAGGAAAGAAAAAACCCTCAGAGGAGTGTAGAAAGAGTTGACTCAGGAGGAGGTTACGGGCTGTTGGAGAAGCCGCGTCGGCCTTTTACCTTCGTACATTTTCATGTTTTCCTTTCTCTTTCCCCGTGCACGTTTAACCGTTCGTATCGTACTTCGTCTTTCCAAAATGTTGTTGCAATACAAAGATGGAGGCGCAAGCTAATATTGTGTGTGTGTTGGTCAGCCTGAGGTACTAGCATTAGTCTAATAGGGATTAGATATGAGCACTGCTGCAGACTCAAGAGGTTGTTCAGGATCTTTTTTTCAAATGCAATCAAGGAAGATTATGATTCAGATTCTGAAGGTACTTTAAACTCCAGAAGAGAGAAAATCCGAATTTGCCGCTGTATGAATTTCTTCGACTGGAAAATAATCTGAGGGTTTTTGGCGAAAAGTAACGGAAGAAGAATTCAGAGAAATAAATGATGCCGCTCTTTAATCTAAATTTCCTTTGAAGACAGGAAACATGAACATATTCAGGGGGAAAAATGTCTGAAAAATGCCAGTAATGGTCAGATAATATGAGAGTTTGCTTTCTGTTACCCAGTGATTGTCCTCGGCCAGTTAAAGTGTTAAAGACTGGTTTAAAACCTGTCCATCTAAATTTGGTGCGTGCACAAACTGAGCAGGTTTTATTGGAGACCGTGTGTTCAGCCAGTAGACGTAGATGTTTTTTATTTTTTTTTTGTCTCAAAGTAATCATTAGACTCAAATATGAGAGAGAGCGATGGGGTCGGAGACACGGTCTTAAAAAAAGTACACATCAGATTTGACATATGCGCCATAAAATAGCCATTAGCAGTTACCTACAATATGAAGTGACAGTACATCAATAATGTCACTCTGAAAATGGGACAGGTTTGTTGCTGTCTTTAAATCATCAGAGACTCCCAGCAGCAGCAAAGCACGCAGGTACGGGGAAATGCATTAAGGGCTTGATGTTAATGGGTGCGGCGTGAGCGGTGGGCCGCGCGGGGGCCGCATCGCTCACGTCTCGCCGGGTCACGAGTCCCAGACAGGGATGGAGAATGTCATTCGCGGGCAGAATATTCACATTTTCTTGAAATGAACCCTTCAAAATATCAATCGGTTCAGTTGAAAGATCTTGCCGCCATGTACTTGCTTGAATGATTAAATTCATAAAAGCACATTTTATTTTGAAATGCCAATCTTTTATTTTTCCGAGCAAGGCCTTCCCCATTCAAAAAATACACGAGCGCATTCAAGTAAGCTCATGCATGAGCGGGGCCTGGATTCACTGGCAATCCCATCCTCCCTCACGGGGGGTGGGGGGCGTTGTTCCGCAATCAAACTTAGCATCGCATATGAATGGAGCTATCAATGAATGGGCCGCGCGCGTGTTGTCAGAAGCGGGGCGCGTTTCCTTTTTCCTCGGAACCACGCTCAATACGGAAGCATGTGGAGGCCGCGGGATGCCCATCTGCTCCTCGCGCGCCTTCCCCGGTCGCCCCTGACTCCGCCGCGCGCCGGTGTAACAGGCAGCCATTGTAGCAACAAGTGTCTACACATTACCACGCTTGCCAGTTCCCGTCACTTGGCAGCAAGCCTGCTAAGCTGCCCGCCCCCTTATCAGAAAAAAAAAAAAAAAGACTTGATTGTGCCAGGGGAGAGAGAGCTTAGGGAGTAGACGGTGAAAGAGGGGCAAGGGGGAGCGGGGGGTTGATTTACATACGGCAGCTTAGGCGACACTCATCGGGTTTTAAACAGCTCCAGAGCAATTAAGGGTCATTAGTCCTTTTGTTTTGTCTTGTGGCACAATGTAGCACTGACAGCATCTGGTGCGCCGAGCCCCATGTCGGGGCGGGGAGGGGGTCGCCTGTGGGAATGTCTGTTTCCCACCCTTCCGCCTCATTCACGTGTCCCCCGCCGCCATTGACGCGGACCCTCCACCACCACCACCTCCGCCCCTGTGTGTAAACAAACACTCAGCGCCGGCCTGGCACGGCGAGGGGAGACCACTTTGGCAAAGACCCAGCTCCGGAGCGTGCAGATGGTTCCTGGAGGCCCCGGCCTGTTTATCCTAATTAACCTCATCATGGAAATTTCTTTCTAATGAGATGCTCTGGCAATCGGTGGTGTTTAATTAAATCTTCTCCGTTGACACTTCAGCTGGGTCGCGCCAACGGAGACGCGTCCGTCTGAAATGCCGCCTCGTTTTTCGGCCCTCGATCCGTATTTACGGTGCAATCGGCGGAATCATTTTGACAGGACGAATAAAAACAATATGTCAACGGGAAAAAAAACAACTAAAAAAAACAACGCCATTTAATATGACACACAGGTATTTTTTTGACATCCATCGGCGAAGCGATTGCATATCGCCAGCGGTATGTGAGAAGGAAATAATTCAAACACATATCTGCCCAAGAATATATCAGCGTTCCAAAGAGCGGATTTAATCACGCAGGTATTCTAAATGAAATATAATACAGGAGGATATCATTGCCTCAAGGTCAATTGTGCAGCTGTAATGAAGGCTTGGATGTATTCCGCAATATGTTTATGCCCGTGTTTTTCATTACGGCGGTTAAGCAGCCGGGCCTCTGTGAAAAGGCGTCAAAGGCAGCAAAAAGACAGGTATGGTCTGGAATGTGAATGTTCACATGTTCATTTATGTGGATGTAAGGTCCCCCCGCAGTTGGTATAGAAAAACACTTACTGCTAATGTAAATAGCAAGGCGGCATAAATCAGGAGCATTGCGCAGCCCGGGAGAATATCGTGTAATAGTTATTGCAAAATGAAGTGGCATTGGGATCAATATCCCACTATATCTCACTCTGGCGTAATGGCGCAGAGGGAAGCTGGAGGCCAAGGGAGTCTGGTCCTTCCACCCCTCCGCGGGCCTATAAATCTGCCCGGCCTGGAGCCCGCTTATTAAAGTGCATGCACAATTGGCAGCGGCTATCCAAAAATACAAGCTTACATACTGACCTGGAGTCGGCTGGGGCCGGGGGAGGGGCGACACCCTCACCTTGTTTCAGGCCCGGGGGTCAAAGGCCGGATGAGGCCGAGGCATCGTGCGGCGGCTCCGCACAGGAGAAGGCAGGCATTAGCGATATTATCGGATCGCAAGGTTGATCGCTGAACTGTGGGGCAGATTCTACCGGCTCCCGTACGTTTCTTGATTCTTTTATTTTAGACTTCTTGCATCTTTTATCGGTGTGACTCTTGCCATTAGGTGTCGCTCGGCAACGTCCAACCAACCGTGTTGTAGAATCGGACGACGGTAGATTTCGTGCAAAGACAGGACGGAAAAATGACTCTCAGGGTCATGATTTGCAAGACTTCTACTTGAGAACATTCAATACCTTTGAGTTTATTGTTATTACTTGTGACAAGTCTTTCTATTTTAATAGTTTACCGTGTATGCCTCACTTTGAACCTGATTTTGTATTAGATTTGCAGAGAAGCCTGCTCCTTTTTTCCTTGTGTTAAATACTCATATGAAGGTATCCGTATTTTCCTTTCTGTGGAGATTTATTGTTTCATTTTAATTGCGACTTTTCTGTATATCCCGCATGTATGCGGGTGTCACCGTGTTCGGCCCCCATCTCTTACCCCAGGTCATAATATAACCCAATAACAAAGGACACATTGCCCACAGACGTTTACAACCCAGCGATAAGGGACTCTATGTGAGTTGCCGGATTATTCAGGTTTCGTCCCTTCATACATCAGAATATGTTGCATGCTAAGTTCGGCCTTGGGGGAGGATATTATTGGCCCAGAGAGAGGTATGTCGACATAGAAGAAAATTGTGAATGGGAGTGGTAATAAACTAAAATGAAGAGTGAAACCTGCAGTTTACGTTGTTTTCTCCGAGATGATGTTTGAATAATATATGACCTGGGGGGTGGGGGGGGTGGGAGGGTGGGGGGCTGCCAATAATGATGCACTCTTTCCCTTTTGATTTGCAGGACCGGGACTGTGAAGGAAGCTCTCCGCCGCCTCACAGCGGGTAAGTCTTTCCCTTGACTTCTCTTAAGATGTCTTTGAGGGCAACAATAAAGAAAACAAACATGTATATGTTGATATGAGAAAGGAGACAGGATCCTGTACGGCCTTAAATGGCCGTGAGAGCAAGAATCTGCATGAGATCGCCGTCTGGTTGCCTTCACTGGGGGGAGGTTTTGGCGAGGGGTGAGGGAGGAAGTGCTTCACAACCTTCTCCAGATTTTAGGACATGTTTTAGGTATTTTTTTTGTGAACTCTGGTTTAAATTCTCCTCATCATGTTAATGAGGCGAACACGGGGCGGCAGATCCAGAGACGGATTTAAGGATTTTGTCGGCTCCGCCGGGGGGGTCGCCACCGGTGGGATGATTCAGGTGATTTCTATGAATGTCAGTGCAGAACACTTTTAAACAAAACCAAAAACGGCAGTTTGTGGACCCAAATAATATCATTTATTTAAGATATGCTTTCTTGTTTCCAACTTCCACGTCTGTATGTGTGTGTGAAGTTTAACGCTCTTCCCTGATCGCAGTTTCCTTTTAATCATGAGGAAGACAGCTTTAAAAGTCGGGCCTGCAAACAGGATTCCCAATGTAGAGTCCATTCCCATATTCACTCTCCAGGGGAATAATGTGAAATTAACTGGAAGAAGTTTAAAGTGTAAATTACGATCAAGGCTAACAATCACACGCAAACACCTCCGTCTAACCCGCAGTGCGGACTGTTAAGGCGGTTCAGCGGGCAAAGGTGGCTCAGGTGTGTGGATCAGCTCATCAGAGAAAGATCCTCGCCTATGACGCGGCGAGTGGAGACGGACCGGGTCGACAGGGGTTCCGACCGGACGCCTCGACCAAACCCCAGGTGTTCGGCTCCAAACAAGATCTGATGTATGCAAATCCCATGTAAATGCGCGTGAGCGGCTGACCTGTGGCCTCTGCGTGGGAGGATCTGTGACCGAAAGCCCGAGCCATTATTCCCCGCTAAATGAGTCGACAATAGACCGATATATTGATCCGCTCAGTTTTTTCCGGCGGTAGGGTCAAGGGCCCAACACGCATCGGCCGAGTCTTCGGTCAGGTATTGTTAGCACCGCCGAGGTTCCGTCTCTCCCTCCCCGCCACCTGAGTACCCGGGCAACAAGTCCTGAAACAAAAGCGATGCGTTGTAATTGACGTTTTCTAATGACACGCCGATTTTACGCGGACATCGCTTTTCAGTCTCGGAAGGATTAACCTACACGGCGCGGTCACCCTCGCCGGAAGATCACGACTTGTATTGAAGTCGCTTCTTAGCTCATTTGGTTTGCCCCGGTTTCAATGAGGAGCACATAGCTCCGGGCTGCGCTTGCAGCGTCAAGGAACAAAATGGAAACATGAGAAACACAACGGCTATATATCCACTTGGACTCTCTTCCTTTTACTCCCTCCTCAGCTCCTGACATGTTTATCTATTTATTTATTTTACAGCGGGGCTCTGCTTTTTTCACCTTCTCTTAAACACACTCTCAAATGTCAATTTGCCCGTAAATTTTCTGGTGCAACGTGTACCTAACAAACATAACTTTATGCTGCATTTTGCAAAAGAATAAAACGGGTATAATGCTCAGTTTAGCCGATAATTATTTCTGCGGGTTGTGAGAAGAAGCTGGATAGAGTGAAGAACCAGGGCCATAAAAGCTGATAACGTCTCTGCTGCGCGGCACACCTTTCGCTTCCTGTTTCCGCTGTGTGTTTATAGAACAAGCACTGACTGTAGTGGAGACACAGCGGTGCGATGACTCCAAACACAGTGGTGTTTGCCGTTTAAGCAGGGCTGGGGACCAAGGGGAAGACTACTTAACGCCATATGGAAAACTGCACCCACTGATAACACACAGCCTGATTTCATCACACAGAGATGAGTCGAAACTACGATGTATTCCAATGCAGTCATTTCAGAAGTTGGATTTGCTTAAGTTTTATGATTACATCATTCACTGTATATGTTATTTCTTTTAACGACAAACAAAACTGTATTCGTCTGTCTCCTTGTATCTACTTGCAATGAGATGCTCTTATTCATATATAATAAAGCCTCATGGAATAACATATAAAATGTAAAAGTTATTTTGTGAGGATCCTCATTACACATTTCATCTTCAAACCACTACAAATAATTTTAATTTTAATTTTAATTTTAATTTTAATTTTAATTTTAATTTTAATTTTAATTTTAATTTTAATTTTAATTTTAATTTTAATTTTAAATTTATAGATACTAATAATACCACAACTACTGATAATAATGATACTAATAATACAAATACTACTACTACTACTACAACTACTACTACTACTACTACTACTACTACTAATAATAATAATAGTAATAATAATAATAATAATTATAATAATAGTAAGAACAATAAAACTATAACGCTACTACTTAATTTACAATTTAATCCAGACTGAAAATTTGTCAAACAAAGCTCGGCGCGGGGATGTCTGCTTTAAATTCGCTCAGAAGACACTGATCTGGGACTGATAGCTGGCAAACCTTTAGAGCCGGCCCAGGACAGAGGAAATGAGCATCCTTACGAGAGAGGCCTGTGAACGCAGCATGAGATAAATTCATGTAGATTCACGCTGACAGACGGAAATGAGTTGATTTGTCAGAATCAGTGATTAAGAATTTTGGCGGTGGAGCTTTGTGGACTCTCAGGAAGGGTTAGTTAGTGACCACAGTTTGGGGCATTGTTAAAACAAAACAATCTCCATCCCAGAGACATCCCTCCAGCCTCCTCCCTCCCAGTTCTCTCCGCCCCGAGGGCAGCCGCTCTCCTCTGGGTGAGCCCGGAGATTTTCTCCCCAACTGCTCCCTCTCTCTCCCTTGGATTCCTACGGAGTGACCAGTGATAAAGTAACATCTGGAAGGAACGGCGTTTTTTTCTTTCCCTCGTGTTTTTTCAGGGAGATCGAGGCCCCCGATAATCCGTCTCCCTCCTCATTAAAGGAGCTGAATAAACACAGGCCTCTTCCAGTTGTTCCTATGAATTTCCTCGGCAGGCGTCAGGAGACCAGAGCGGGGGCTACCGGATCAAAGCTGCCTGCAGCTCCATGTGTGCAGGGCCAGAACGCGTTCTGGGGGCCGGGGCCCATTACCTTTCTCCTTGCGAGCCTCAGAGGCTCCCGGGTCACACGGGGCTGTCAGCTCCCTGGCCTGAGCTCAGCAGCTGAGGAGGAGGAGGAAAAAGGAAGTGACGCGAGTGAAAGGAGAAAGATAGAAAACAGAAGCACAGAGGAGGAGCAGTGTGACTGGGTTTGCTTGTTAATGAGAGATGATGTGACGACCATTAGGCCGCTTAGTCTGGAGCGGCTGGAGAACGTGCGTACCTTGAAGGGAATAGTGACACAAACGTGAGCCGCCTTGACGTCTCCGTAAACACTACCGGGCATTCCTTCGCCTTAATCCCACCGGACACCGGCCACATCCCATAAAAACAATTATTTTTTCCCACGAGTATCTTGTACTCGGTTGCAGAACGGGCGTCTCTTTTTGCACGGGATCTTGCACCTGCACACAGAAAGTCACGCAAGGATAAATAGTCGGTGTAATTAAGTTAATAGCTGCATGATCAGTGTGTACCTGGAAATGGCCGGCGTGTGTGCATGTTTGTAAATACACAATGCCCCCCCCCCCACACACACACACACACAAGTGCGTGTGTGTCCGTGTGTGTAAACGGCCCTGTGGTCATCATAAGGCTCCCATCAGTCCCTCCATTAGTTACTGAGCTCTGGGTCTGTGCTGGAGCTTACCTGTCCTGAATACAGATTAGGAGAGCATAGGCAGCAGGCACAATGAAGACAAACATACACACACACACACTCACGTTACACAGCATTAACATATTATCTGCTTTGACATACAATGGTTCATAATCAAATTAATTGCAATGTAACCACCTTGGTGACTGCGTTGTTGCATCATATGCACGGAATAATAGCAAAATCGTTCTGAATGTTTGTGACGGTGGGCGAGAGCGCACGTGTCCATCGCCGGACGTGCCTGAGGAGCACTTCATCTGCTGGCGGCACATCATAGCTTACACATTCTGAAATAATGTCAGACACAGTAGAGTACACACACTGTTAGCCCAGTACAAAAGCAAATACGGTCGCATACTCCCCCCCACCCCCAACACCACCCACCCCATCCCCCCCTCCCGGAGCGGCGGACTCTTGCGCTCGTGACAGGAAATCTGCAGGCAGTCATTACACTGAGCCGAGCAAACACGCTGCCGCCATGCTCGCTGATCATTTTTCACATGTGCTGCTGCTGCTGGGCTGGAGACGCCGGCGCAGGCTTTTCCAAAGCTCTGAAAAAAATGCAATGGTACGATTTGCACACGGAGATAAAAAAATATGATTTAAAAATTGAAATTCAAATATGATTCAATTATATTCATCATTTTGGCTTCCGTTCTGGTCTTCGACATGAGTAAGTGACCGTGTAAGGATGGTTCAATTGATTAACTACAACCATTTATAGAAAAGACGTTCAAGTTGGATCTCAGAAGCCGGAAAACAAATCCCGGTTGTCTGAGGTGTGTTGGGGTTAAAGGAAAACACCGCGGGTGGGTGCAGTCCGGGTCCTTCTGCAGTCAAAGATCAGGTTTTAGCCTTTGCGTCGAAGCTGTTGAAGGCAAGTGCTGGGTAGTTGTAGGAGGTTGTGCAACAGCTTCTATGTGTCCCTCCGGTAGCACGATGAGACCCCTGGGAGACCTGGGTCAGCGTCACCCTCCGCCCCATGAGACCCCTCCCAACCGTCCACATTACTGTGCCATTTTAAATCACCCAGCATCTATTTCCTCCAATAAAAACCGATAACCTTTTCTGTCGAAAATCATGGCAGCTCTTGAGTGCCGGAGCGCCGGCCTGGCTGGATGGCCTGTAATTGCGGTCCAGAAGCCCCCCCCTTTCAGTTTATTTTGTGTTTTTGGATTTGATTTTTTTTTTTTTTTTTCCCCTGGTCCTCCCGCTCCTCGGCGCTTCGCGGCTGATTGCGTGCGGAGCTCGGCCCACACTCAGTAATCAGACAGGAGCCGGGGAAAGGGGGCAAAACAGCAACTCAAGGGCCTTTTATAATTGGGTGGGATTTGGAGGGCAGTGGGACTTTACACTCTGCGTCCTGGTGTGGTTGTGACGGCGGCGCCGACTGAACAACAAAGGTGGCGAAGCCTCCATTTTGGGTGGAGTGAATGGACGGTGAGCGTGGATTGTCACTTTTGGAAAAATGAAGAGCCATTCTGTATCAGTTAATCCCAAGGGTTTGCCTGTTTGAGGGCTTAGTTAGCATTAAAAAGGCACATAGGAATGGAATATCTGCCACCGGCTCCTTTCCCCGGGGTTCTGGATTTTCTCCCCTGCCTCGGCGGGTTCTCTCCGGTTCCACCTTCGTCCCCCGCGTTGAATGTAGGAGGCGGCGGCTGTCTGTCCGGCCCGTGATCGTCCCGCACCCCGTCCTCCCGCCACACTGCTGTTTAGGAAATGGCCGGCCGAAACGTGGAGTTCACAAACGTTCCTCCCGAGTGTGACATTCATCATTTCATGCACTTCTCTGCATTGCCATGGCTGTGAGTGACAGCTTATAGCACAACCCCCCAACCCAGATCTGTAATGTAACGGATTCTTCCTGTCGGAGTAACCGCAGAGAGAAAGAGAGTTAAATTATTAACATTCATCTTTACAGCTGGCGTGAATTGCATCTTGAATAAAATAAATCCACACTGTGCCATTACGCGCCATATCTTTTTTTTTATTTTTTATTTCAGTTGTGACTTGAAGTGGAACTAAATTATAGAACAGTTCCACACACAGCAGAAAATATCCCATTATCTTGACTTAACCCGGGCGGTCGATCTGTGGTTGGAGTGAGGCGTTGACGCTGCGGTACGACAGGGCACACACACACACACACATACACACACACACACACACACACACACACACCTCATGCACGACCGCTCACCTGATTCGGTGCTTTTATGATGTGGCTTAATCTAAATGAATGGTTTAATTTCACAAATTAAAAATTGCACTTTTAAATCCCTGCATGCTCTGTTTTTTAGCATCTCCACACTTGCTGTAAATTATTTATATTTATTCATATTCTACTCTTTTGACAGAATAACTCAGATCCACCGCCCAGCAGGGGTTAAGACGCTTGCTGAAGTCACATCCTGGATTTCATTTTAATATTTGTAAATGATCTAAATTCAACATACCCCAGAAAGAAACTTTTTTTATTGAATGAGGTGCGACTAAAGGGACACAGCTGGAAAGTAACTGAACACTGGCCGTAGGAGTCCTCGGGGTCACAGAGGTCCTTTGTTCGGTAGAGAGCAGCGCACCTTCTGCCAGAGGGAGTCCTGTGTGAATGAAAGAGCGAATGGTTGGACGTCTCTATATGATGTGTGAATGAAATGCTGCATGGTTGAACGTCTCTCTTTGAGAGAACGAATGGTTGTATGTCTCTATATGACGTATGATTGAGGGAGTGAATGGTTATATGTCTATAGGAGGCACTGTGATGGACTAGCAACCATTCCAGGGTGAACCCCACTTCTCGACCAATCACAGCTGCGCCCCTGCTTTAGATGGGAAAATTAATGAATGAATGCATTTCTTTGCACCATCACTTACTTGATTTGTAATGAAAAAGTGATTATTAGTGGCAATACGAGTTCACTGATAGATGTTTGCAATGTAAATCCAGGCAACAGCTGAATGTGTGTTTATTCTTTTTCCATGTTAAAACACAAGTGTCGAAGATTGATCCAAGCCCCGGCAACTGGTGTTTAACGTAGGCGTGATGCTTCTTGTTCAATCCCTGCCCGCAGTTTGTTTAAAATGTCTGATGCTATGAACACACCCTGATGTAAGATGAGCATGTTTCACCAATGTCTTGGCAAACGTTTGTATTTCATCCGGTGTGCACATATTGTACATCTCCACTGGTTAGAAATAGAGGAGGCAGATCAGATATATCGGCAGTACTTTTAATTTGGCAAATGAGCTGGACTGTTAATGAGCGGAATAACTGTGGGGGCTTCATGCTGGACAGGAGATCGGTAACGGACGCGAGCGGCTGAGCAGCCGATGTTTGAGTGCGAGCAGGCCGTTCCCGTCCGAGAGCTGCATTCCCAGCGAGGCTTCGCGAGGGGGTCGGCAGGAGCGTGACAGTTTTCGCGACAAGGAAGAGCAAATAACACGTTCCGTTTGTAAGCTCGGGCTCGCCTCGCCTCGCCCGCGGTGAAAGTTTTCTTATGAATGGTGCAATCTAGATTATAGGTTTCGTGCAGGAACAGAAGAAATGTCCGACAATGTAAGCAACCTTCCAATCACATGTTGAAAGGAAACGTTCTCTCCGCCTGCCTTTCATGTCTCACTATCAATTTCTCTTCCTTTTTCTTCTTCACTTGAAATGTCTTTCTACGTGTACACGCCTGTATTATTTTATTTTATTTTATTTCACATTTGACGTCACTTGGCAGTTCGGCGATTTGATTGACTCGTATCCACAGAATAATTATCACGTTCAGTTGTCGGCGTCATTGGAAGGAAGCAGTATGTATTGATTAGGCGTTCGGGCACAGGCTAAGTACATAAAATAGGTGGTTTTTCTGCAGAAATAGCGAGATGTCACCGTGAACCCAGATTTGCGAGGGACGTGGCACAATATAAATGTCATTTTTCATTCATTTGCATTTCTCACATTAGAATGGTAAAATAACCTTGTGGACTGAATAATTTCGCCAACGTCTTCTTCAGCAGCGACGCCAACCCACCTTTAGTCCCTCCCATCGGATCCGCACACCCCCAGCACTGAAATAAACAGCAAATTCCGAAGGGCAACCTAATTTGTCGTCGTAAAATTCGCCTTATATCCAGCAGCTTTTCATTTCCATCATTATAAAGAGGTTTAGCCAATTATGGAATATGAGTAGTTTAAGGCCTGTTGTTTCTCTGGGCTCTGTCCCTGTCTGCTTCAACAGTGTTTCTTCTTGGAATATTGAACATATACCATTTATCTCACCGCCTGCGACAGAGGCTTCCACAAAAACCTTATTCGATAAGCCTCCACCTAAAACCACGCGACATGATCTTATTGAACAAGCAGCCACTGCTGGGACCAAAATACTTATCTGTCTGTGTCTGGATCCTAAACGGTGAATGAGAGGGAAAATACAACATTTCAAATCATCATTTTCTACTTAATTTGACAAGATTTGCTCTTAAAGTGCATTCATTTTGATTCAACGGACGTCGCGTCATTGTTTGCTTTTTACAATCTTCATGCAATGAGCCCCCCCTTACTACTCCGCACCACCGACCCACATAAGATGAACTTCCATCGTCATAACCTCCTCCACCGACCTCCGTTTGTCTCTGTATTCCCGTTTTTGTGTTACTGTATGTTTGTGTGTACGTTTCCTTAATTGCATTAAGAGGATGACGCACTTTCTTACTCTGTTTAAGCTCACTTTAATTGCCTCTGAATGGTGCGCCGGGGGAAGCAGGGACTGATGGCACAAGGCGGTCATGCAATTAGCTATCTTTCATAAGACGCTTCAGGGAAAACGAGAGGGCTCCAATTCATGGAGGAATTTGGCAAACAATACAACAAATGCATCCCGTGCCGCTGCTGTGGTGGCATCTTGATGGAATGACATTTAATTTATTAAAGAATCAGACATTCGGGTAGAGTGGGGGCGTAAGGCGCGGGTCAAAGACATGCAGAGGGTTGGGGGGGTGTAATAAAAGCAAAAAGTGTGCACGGAGACACGGAGATATATGTGAGGTGCAAATGAAAAATGAGGAGGGAAAGATATTGTTGGGGAGATAGGAGAAGGGGTTGAGGAGAGAATGGCTGAGGGAGATCACTGTGGAGGTGTTTGTGCATGTGTGTGTGTGTGTGTGTGTGTGTGTGTGCGCGCGCCCTGGTGAATTCTCACTTAAGTTTGGACAGAAAGCAGCGGCGGCAACAATATGGCTCTACAAACACGGGGTTGGTGCTGCTGCGGCGGCAGCAGGGGGGTATGAGAGCCGTGTTATCCGGAGCGACAGCCAGATAGCGTGAAAAAACATGAAAAGGAATCGTTGTCAAATAACAGTGAAGAAATAATGCAAACTTATTGTTATTGTTGTTGTTTATTTGTTTGTTTTCCGCGTACCCATTCACATCACGTCACGGCGTGCCATTATGAGTCTGCAGTCCATAAAATCTTTATAGATATCATTGTTTTGCTTTGTTCACATTTTCCCGGTTTATCTGATGCAGACAGACAATAACCATTCTGAGTAGCTCTTAAAACACCATATTAGTTTTGGATACTACATCTGGATCCGGGGCCCCGGCACGGCCGGGCCGGGCCAGGCCGGCATGTTTTCCTGGTATGAATTTCTAAGTGTAAGGCATGAAATGAATGATGTCATGCATTAGGTTAATGGCATTGTTGCCACGCGAATCCCAGGCTTTTAATGCCACACAATGCGAGAGGTAGCCGAAGCCGCTGGGGTGCAGCGCTCGCCATCTCCTCCACCTGCCCCTCCTTTTCCTTCTCCCGCTCCTTGTACTCATTTCTCCATGCTCTTTTCCTCCTTTTTCATTTTTCTACGATCCCCGCTTTACACCCAAACACCCCACCACCGCCTCCTCCTGCCCCCCATTCCTCCCCATCTTGGACAATGTCTCTCTGTCTCTTACTGTCTCTCCTGTTCCTCCCCTCTCTCTCTCTCTCTCTCTCTTTTTCTCTCTCTCCCTTTCTCATCCCAACTCAATTCTCCCTATCCCTCCCTCCACTCTTCTTCATTTAATAGTGGACCTCAGAGTGGTTGCCATGTCGACCAGCCGGCATATTACTATGGCAACCAGTCTGAGCGAGACAAGGCTGCTGATTAGGGAGAGACGTCTAGTGTAGCCTGGCCAGCAGAGGGTGGGGAGAAAAAGGGGGAAATGGTGTTGGGGCGCTGGAAGGGGGGTCATATATTATATGTCTGAACATCTGTGTGTGTATTTATATGTGTGTACACACACACACACACACACACACACACACACACACACACACACACACACACACACACACATGTCTCTGTGAGCAGCCCCACACTCACTTTACATCCAAACTCCTCCAGACCGCTGCCCAAGTTGTCCTGCCTCAGAGGGAGGAGAGCATTTTAGAGTTCCAAGCATTGTGAGTTTTTTTTTTTTTTTGCCCAGATAAAACACTCAAGGGGCACCGTAACCATTCTGAAACGCCGCGACTTT
>CAAKHD010005252.1:16875-29535 GCA_901007705.1 Fistularia tabacaria | reverse complement strand
GGCCCGGGGTACACCCCGCCTCCCGCCCAATAACAGATGGGCCCTAGAACCCCCCCCCCCCGCCCCAACCCTATTTGCGGGATAAGCTGTATAGAAAATGAATGAATGAATAAATGTATAAAGCAATTCTGTTTGAAAGCTAGCCAGTGTCGGTGTTTAGATTTCGTATGCAAAGCAGGACAATGATAATCAAGGTTAGCTTCTTTAGAATTTACTGTAACGGATGGGTCGAGCTGTGGCAAAATGCTATTAATGAAAATAGACTTTATATTAGCTTTGCAGTTACGTATTAAGGCCACAATATTTCCTGCATATTTTCTTATGTCATTGTTTTCATTATAGTGCCTTCCTAACTTGATTGCTTTGCCCGCGATAAGGTCTGCATGTCTGTTGTGCTATTGTTCAAAGTGACAACGGGATATATGCAGCATTAAAACGAGAGTCTATTAGTTTTGTGGTAAGAGTGCTTATAGGCTTGAGAGGTTTCAGGTATGTGGTGTGGGAGGGGAGCTTCATCAGACATTCATGAAGACTGAGACAGACATTATCAATCTCTCCTCTCCCTCAGTGGCTAATATGTGAGGGTGTGGGGGTAGACTCCATTCTGATCACAGCTGAAATTTGCATTCGTAAGTAAATAAGTAAATAAATCAAGTGCAGGCAATGAATGTGCTAATCAACTGGGAGACGCTAGCGAGCTCTGTTCTGGGAAACTTCACTCATGTAATATTCAGCACTGGCGGGTTAAAGGGCAGCCCAGAGTTATTGGTTTCAGCCCGATTGCCCCCTTTAATCAATGTTGGCTGCATCCCTTTAATAAAATTATTAGCTCAGCAGTATCTTGTGTTATCATTTTATCTCTTCTGTGTTCTAAATTGCAGCCTGTGGTGGGCCTCACAGATGCTCAGGGCATAGCCGGCTCCCAAAAGCTCAGCTCCCGTTTATTATTTCAGGGGTGGAGGATGGCTGGATAGGTTGAGATCAGGCTAAGCATAGAGGTTATTGGATGGGAGATCTAAACACAGCTGCAGCGAAGTTCCAACCCAGTTTATGTATTTTTTTCCCTCTGAAAACACCCCCTTTTACATTGCATGATATAAATACATACACTTCTCGTCGATGCCCATATGTAAAAATAACTCGAACATGGAGCGCTAACGATGCCGGTGTTGGAGGGAAAAAAAAAGCCGCTGTTTTATAAGAAGAGGTTTTTTTTCGACAGTTATATGAAGGTGCTTTTGCTGTTGGCTGGCCTTTTAGCGCCTAATTATCCGGAATTATCGCCAAATCTATTTGATTCATTAAATTAAACCCCCCTCTCCCTTTTGTGTGACTGCAAGTTAATTAAAAACGGATGTAGGATTTGAAGAACGTAAGATTAGAGGTGTTGTTTGGAAGGTGAAGATAAAAAAGATGTTATCTTTTTGATATGGCAGGAAGATGAATCATTGACAGCTTATTAGTGCGTGTCCCAGGTATTGTGTTTAAGTGCCTCATCTTACGTAATGAGTGCGGTGTCATTTTTCTAATTATATCCCAGACATTTTCCTCTCGACTGCCGTTTCATGAATTCTACTTTGCTCTCTTAAGATTTTGACATATAGTGCCCCTCTTGCATTTTATACATTAGATATTCTTCTATAATTCCAGTTTGCACGGATATAGGCGTGTTGTTTGAAGCTGAAATGTATTGGCTTATTTTAACAAAAACAGCCTCACTCAATCGTGTCCTTGTTTTTTTTTTTGTCTCTGCAGGCCTGGATGCGATGAACGCCTCATGTAGGCATCAGTATGGACAGCTGTGAGTCTCGCGTAGTTTCTGGGACAGACGATGGGCTCAGCTCCTCCCAGAAGCAGCAACCTCCACAGCCCTGGAACGATCACTCTAGCCTGCAGGTCCCTTGCACCAACCAGGACCCCCTGTCTTTCTCCGCCCCCTTCTCGTCTCAACCCCAGAACCCTGGCACCCCTCACGACGGAGTGAAAGAACTACAGTCCCAGCAGCAGCAGCTACAGACAAAACAAGCTTCGCCCCAGGCCCATCGCGACAGCCCTGCCACTGGCCAGCTGCTTTCCAGAAGGGAGGGTGTTGAGGATGAAGAGCGAGACGGAGTGAGCTGCGGAGAAGAGGAAGAATCGGAGGACTTGGATGAGATGGAGATTGACAGCTGTTTCCCGAGTCTTCAGCCGTTTCCCGGGGTGCCCATGGCTCCGGGCGGAGGGGGCGTGCACACTCTCATGCGTCATCAGTCCGCACGGCAACAGGGCGTGCCTGAGAGTGGGAGTGAGGAAGGAGAGGAGGAAGAGGAAGAGGAGAGCAGTGACGTGGAGAACCTGGCTGGAGAGATAGTCTACCAACCAGATGGCTCAGCCTACATAGTAGAGAGCCTCAGTCAGCTGATCCAAAGTGGTGGGGGCATGGTACCCGGCCTGCTTTCCACAAACTCTCTCACTAGTGGGGGAAAACCGGGAGAACCTGCTGGGACTTCATCCTCAGTCTACCCTCAGATCATCAACACTTTCCACATAGCCTCGTCTTTTGGGAAGTGGTTTGGTAATTCAGACCAAGGTTTCCCCAATACCTCAACCATGGCAGGCCTCAGCCCTGTCCTGCACAGTTTCCGTGTCTTCGATGTGCGGCACAAAAGTAACAAGGATTACCTGAACAGTGATGGGTCTGCCAAGAAGTCCTGTGTATCCAAAGATGTTCCTAATAATGTGGATTTCTCCAAATTCGATGGGCTCGCCCTCTACGGCAAGGGTAAGCCGATTCTCATGTGTTTTTTGTGCAAGCTGTCCTTTGGCTACGCACGCTCCTTCGCTACTCACGCTGTCCACGACCACCGCATGACTCTGTGTGAGGACGAACGGCGGCTGCTAGGGGACAAGCACGCATCCGCCATCATCCAGGGCATTGGGAAGGACAAAGAGCCCCTCATCAGTTTCTTGGAACCAAAACATAAGAGCACTCCTCTGCCACCTACGCTGCTTCCCATCAACTCCGGACAGAGCTTTTACGGCACATTTAGCGGTGTCCATCTGGAGTCAGGAAGTAGTAGTAGGGGCAGTGAGACTCTCCATAGCAAAGACTCTGACTCCGGCCCCCAGCAACAACAGCAGCAGCAGCAGCAGCAGCAGCAGCAAATCCCACTAAGCTCTGTCCTGTCTCTTGGAGGGCTGAGCATTCCCAAAGCATCCACTCTTACCTCAACCACAGGCTCTGCCAAAGACTCCAGTGCCCTGCCCATACAGGGAGAGAGAACAGAGGAGCCTTCTGGGAAAGAGTGGGCATGCAAAGGAGAGGAGGTGGCCGCGGAGGGACAAGAGAGCAAGGCACATCTATCAAGTCAGATTATAGAAGAAGATGAAGAGGAACTGTTATTAGGGGAGGAGGAAGATGAGGTGGAGGCAGAAATTACAAAATTAGTGACCAGTGGTGGTATTAGTAGCAGTGGTGGGGTTGAAGCGGGGGAACCAGCTGTCTCAAACCAAAGCATTTCCAAATCTCCTTTATTAATGCCTAGTAGCACTCTCCAGCCTTCTGCCTGCACCTCTGTGGTCAGTCCCACACTCAACAGCAAAGCCCCTGCTTCCACTTCCTCCTCTGTCAAAGAAGAGGGTTCAGCTGCAGATGGTGGAGGGAGAACCTCAGAGCTCCCTCTGAGCTTTAACTGCCAGGGGCCCGCTGTTCCCATGGCAATGGCAGCAGCTACCGTCAGAAGGAGCGAGGATGACACCGCTGGTACTTCATCCTCACCTCTGTCCTCCAATGCTGCTGCCGACGAAAGTGCCAATCGAGATAGTGCCACAGCTCCAGAACCAAATGATTGCCCGGCGGAGGAAGAGGAGGACAACGGATCCCTTCTGCAGCATCATCACATACACCACCACCATCATCATCACCTTCATCCCTCATCTCATGGCCACACTCATCCCCACCCCGGGAGCTCCTGCGAGATACCCGGGCTGGGCGAGTGTTCGCAGAACCACGGGCCAGCTGGCAGCGGAGGCAGCGGTGTCGAGTGCCCCAAGTGCGACACCGTCCTGGGCTCTTCACGCTCCCTGGGTGGTCACATGACCATGATGCATTCGCGCAATTCATGCAAAACACTCAAGTGTCCCAAATGCAACTGGCATTACAAGTACCAGCAGACATTGGAGGCCCACATGAAAGAGAAACACCCGGACTCGGGGGGCTCATGCGTGTACTGCAGCAGTGGCCAAAGCCACCCGCGCCTGGCCCGTGGAGAAAGCTACACCTGTGGATACAAGCCTTTTCGATGCGAGGTACGTAGCAAAACAAAAGCTCAACCGTGTCTTAGAATGGCAAGAAAGTCATCTGACTCAAATATGAGTCACATAGACTCGGTATTTTACAAGTGTTTCTCAGTTGCGTTTCACACAGGTGATCATGTCCTCTATTTTCCAGGTATGTAACTACTCAACTACCACAAAGGGAAACCTAAGCATCCACATGCAGTCCGACAAGCACCTAAACAACATGCAGACCCTCCAAAACGGAGGGTCTATTGGATCCGGGCAGGATCAGGTGTTTGGACACACCCCAGGAGGAGTGGTCGCTGTACCTTCAGTGACCCAGGCCAGTAGTCATCACCCTCCCCACCACCACCCCTCACAGTCCACCACACATGTGGCTGGATCGTGTGGGGCTCCCTCGCCGACCAAGCCGAAGAGCAAGCCCACTTGGCGGTGCGAGGTATGTGACTATGAGACAAACGTGGCACGAAACCTGCGTATCCACATGACCAGCGAGAAGCACATGCACAACATGATGCTCCTCCAGCAGAATGTGACTCAGATGCAGCATGGCCGGCTGGGTTTGGGAGCCATGCCGTCGCCATCGGAGGCTGAGCTCTACCAATATTATCTGACGCAGAACATGAGCCTTCCGCCGGGCCTCAAGCTGGACCCAGCTGGGGCTGAAGCCCAGTTCCTGATGGGGAGCTTTCACCTTGATCCGAACATGGCTGCCCTGGCTCCTGCACTTGGTGAGATGGGACTCTCGTTTAGCCGTTGTTTTTTTTTTTGCTAGCTGAAATTAATTTATTTACCCCTACGTTCAGATGATATCATTCGCCTGTTGATTTGAGCACCAGAAACTGTGAATGGCATCCAGGAGATGGAAAAGCACGACCTTGAATCTCACATCTTATATGAACAGTCAAGCTATGATATCACAGTTGTAAAAATAGGCTTTTATGTGTATAATATTGTCTCTAATTAGAAATGCTGATGGTCTACGGAATCCATTGGACAAAACATATGATACCACGCTGCCTCCATCTTGAATGAGGAATTGAAGGTCAGAGTTTTGGAGCTGAACGTCCTCGAGCTTAGATTCATTTTTAACTACCCGCCCGCTCCTGAAAAAGAAAAAAAAAAAATCAAGTGTTTTTGGACATATAAGGCTTTTGCGCCAAAGTGACAACATACACTACGGAAGAGGCAGGAGGTCAGACACCCCGAAAAAACTCTCCTTCACAGTCCTTTACGAGACATTTATGTGACCCTGTATTGATGAGTGCTGCTTTTTTAGACTGTTATTTCTACTTGAACTTCACCAGAGTTCCTTTTTTTATTTCCCACTTTTGTAACTGCGATTATGTTTTTCTCCCGATGGTTGAAAGAGGGCTAGGAGGCTCAGCATTGGTAATTCGCCGGCATTACCGGAGCACCACTTAAAACCCCAGTGTTTGTACAGACCTGTCTCCGACTGTAGCCGGTTCAAAGACACAAACAGGAATTGATTCATGGGACTAATTCTTTTTTTTTCCCTCTTGGCACCTGGTTTATTTTTCCTGGGAGGTGTGTTACTAACACCAGCAATGATGATACAGTCTCGGTCCATAAACAACACGTGTTGTCACTGCTTACACAGGAGGGAACGCTTTGAACTGCCTCACACAAAAGACTGAAACTGTTCCACCCCGCAATAAACAATGCTTAATTCTTGCCATCGACTTCAGTCCGTCCGAACCAGCAGCTGAAGTGAGAAGTTGCTTTTCCATCTCTTGCTTTCTGATAAGACTTCCGAGATCCAGTTTCCGTACTTCAGAGAGAGACATGTAATGGTGTGCAGATGTTCGAGCGAGGGCCGGTCGGTTTGCGATTTTAGTTATTTGCGCCAGAACGGGCCGCCCATTGTGCGCTCTGAAATGTTAAATATTGAGCTATTTAACCCCAAGCGCAGTCATTACAAAAGTTACACGATATTTTGTGGATCGTATATAGTGTGTGTACCGCTTGCACAAATTATATATATCGGTGAAAGGAGGTAACATATGTTACCGTCGCTGTGATGTCATTAAAACAAAGAGAACTGTCTCAACTGTCTGAAACGCAAGTTAGCAACTGGCGTCCGTTAGCATCTGCACTTGTAAATAACTAAATCCCTGCTTGAATATGATCATGCATGGTCAGCGCCAGGTTGAGGAGATTTCAGGTGCGGGGGCAGAGAGAAGTGGGCTAGCAAGCTGACGTGTGAGGGTTTATACGGAGCCGAGCCGCTGTTGCAGCTGGACCTACAGTATGAGTGATTTCCAAAGGCCTCTTAAAGGGTCTCCCTCTCCTGGCTATAAAAAACTCAGGTAATGGTGAGAAGTCAAAGAGCAGGCTGCATACCGCAGCAATAAATAAAAAAGGGGGCTGCTGAAATTAATTTACTGCAAAGCCAGGCGGGGTCAAGTCTGCATGCCCAGACTGGGCAGTGAAAGATTAAAGATCGGCAAGTGAAGGGGAAAAAAAAGGAAAACTACAGCTGCTCATATATTTAGCATTCATTTAGAATTCTGCCTTCACAGGCTGAGCAGACATTAGTTCTGTCAAGAATAGCGTGGGATTTATTTAGATTTTTCATATTTTTCCTCTTTTTTTTCCCCTTTGTTATCATTCCGATTAGGCATCGTTTGGCATCCATATCAATCTTAATGACAACCTTGAGAAAAGAAACATGAAAAATAAAACGCTGCTGGATGCAAGCAGGGATATGGAAAGTTCACTCATCTGATATCCTAATTGGAAATCTAATTTTATTAACTTTAGTTTTCATTATTCCCCTTTTAAACGTTACAGTGGCCTACTGCGGAACACACCAGGCTTCTGAGCGTTCATTTCACCGCAGCGCTATTTCTATGAGGTTCTGCACAGCTTACAACTTTACACTCCCAATCGATAGGGGAGAGAGCACTGTTCGAAACTTGGGCTGCAAACCCGTCTTGCAGGAAGTAAATGCGCCGCCACAGCTATTAGCTCTTGCTGAGTTAGGGGCTTCTGGGAGAGATTCTTAGTCAACGGTTAAGTCCTCTGGTACAGGCTCGCTGCGGTGACCTGCTGTTGCGCAAAACAGTGCGGAAGATTTAATCTAGATTCAAAAATGAGCCCTTTTAACTTAAATCTAATAGTCATGGGAGATGTCTAAATGCTTTTCTTTACATTTTTCTTATTTATTCTTGCTTACCCTTGTGTTCTCCTCGCATTGCAGTCGGCGGAGAGATCCCCATGGACATGAGGCTGAGTGGCGGACAGTTGGTATCCGAAGAGCTGATGACCCTTGGGGAAAGTCTATCACAAACCAGCGACCCCTCCCTCAAACTCTTTCAGTGCGCCGTGTGCAACCGCTTCACCACAGACAACCTGGACGTGCTCGGTATGCATATGGGAGCTGAACGGAACCTACCGGAGGAGGAGTGGCGCGCTGTGGTGGGCGACTCACACCAGTGCAAGCTGTGCCACTACACCACTCAGCTCAAGGCCAACTTCCAGCTTCACTGCAAGACGGACAAGCACGTTCAGAAGTACCAGCTCGTGGCCCACATCAAGGAGGGAGGCAAAAGCAATGAGTGGCGACTCAAGTGCGTGGCCATAGGCAATCCCGTGCACCTGAAGTGCAACGCTTGTGACTACTACACCAACAGTCTGGAGAAGCTGAGGATGCACACCGTCAATTCCCGGCACGAGGCCAGTCTCAAACTGTACAAGGTTAGTCCTCCAGCTGTTGCCCGATGACTACGGGTCATTCGTGTGTTAACAGTTTACGTGCCATGGCTATAAGGGGTTGTTCACAAACTCCCATTTCAGCCGCCGTACTTGAATATGGTTTTAAATCCTCTCCATGCTAAGCTGAATCTCCTGGATTTAATTGAGGATGTGATGCCGCCGACTCTTTGACCCACGCCTCTCCAGTGGTCGTAAAGAAGGACGAACTGCACCGCTGCCCTGAGAGGAGCATAGCAGGTGACGCTAGTTGGGAGGCTTAGGGCTGAATCACTTGAAGACGAATGAAGAAGTGTGAGGAGACAGAGGTTTGGTGCTAATACTACTTGGAGCAGGAAAGGCTGAATCGTTCTCGACAGCCGTATTGATTTTTGCTAGACTTGGAGCTTTACCTTCTCCTCTAATCATTCCATAATAGCCAATGGATGAACACTCTCCGAACAAATGGCCATAAATCTAACAGCCCTGATTCCACTTAGGTACCTATCCTTTGTGTCTGTGGCTTAGGCCGCTCTGTGTTTAAACCAGAGTGGCACAGACGATCACAGGGGTACATGCGCGACAAATCGCGGACAAACAAAAAAAAAAACGTAAGTCCATTGGAATCTTAACGCGACACTATGATATCTCCTTACAGCACATTGCGTACAGTTATCATTGTATCTTTTACAGTAGCTCTTTGGATAAGCATTTGAACAAATGGCATACTTTAAGTGAGGAGCGTGCATGTGTTTTTTTTTATTTTTTATTTTTTTATCAAACACTCGCAAAAGTTATTTGAGGGGGTTTGAAGTGCTCCATTTACTGAAAATCCCATCATAAAGGCTGTCTATGAAAATCCGTCACCGAGAATGTAATAGCCACTGACCTGGCCCACGGTACCGTTTCCCTGTCCCCAAGGCCTTTTTTCTAAAATAACGCTGAAAGAGAGGAGTCAGTTTTTGGCGTTTGCCATTAAAAAAAGAGACCCGCTGAGGGCAGAGTATAGTTTTTCCTCCTCTGTCTCCAGTTTGCACCGCGACACGGCAACGGGAGAAGTCGTGGAGTCTACTGGGACACATACAAACACAGTTATGCAGCATTATTTACCGAGGCTGAATCAAGCAGAAGCGCCCAGCAAGATATCCTAAGCCCGTGACCATTCCCTCTTAGACTTGACCGTTATACCTTCCCTGGCTCACATTCCAGTTACTCTCCCATCAGACCAAAATAGACCTGTGCTGGTATCCTGTCTGCCCTCCTCGCACCTCAGAAGGGAGATACTCGTTTTGTCTCACTGGATACGCTGTCGTCGATACCGCCATCACGCACGCGAGATCCGAGTTTGCCATTTTTCCGCTGGAGCTTTCGAGAGGGACGAGACGTATGTCGTCCCGCTTCCCAGGCAGCGGGGGGATTAAATATGTACAACACATCCAGGCATGATCATTTTTTATGACTTAAGCTTCTTACGTTAGCGCCATATTTCTTAAAACCAATTGATCTTCCGAGGAAGTGTGTGCGCGCATTTGTCCAGAAATCACCTGCTCCCTCAGCCGAGGACACGTCCCGGTTCTCATGATCTCGCCTCTTGAGAGACACGTTGCGAAAAAACAAAGCAGTACACTAGCCGACAGTACATTAAAGTATTTTATGAGTCAGAGATGTGATTAGCAAACAAAAGCTAAGCGGGTGCGAGGGCCCCTCGGCGGCGTCTCTCCTCTTGGAACAGTCACACTCTTTGCATTATGGTGAGTTCACTGTCATGCTGGAGATACTTCCACACAGAGATACAGTGTGTCTCCTGCCTTTGAAACCCCGCCCGACGGTTATGCCGCGATGAATGCAGGAAAATCATTAATTTATTCCACTTCAAATAAATATGTTGCAAATAGCACACATTTAGTTCGGGTGGGGGGGGGTAGAAAAATATTCAAGTCAGCATAAACAGACTGTAAGATGTGGGGGATGCTCGGGACACTTCATCCAAATCAAACCAGTTTGCATTAAACAGGCCCTTTGTGTGCACAGTTCCATATAAATTGGAGCCTGTAATTACAGGAATTAAAAAGGAAGGTTTAAACTGAAGGCTAAGCTGGATGGGATAATTTGAGAGTCTGTGGTATGTGGCCCATATTAGGGCTTTCTAAAAATATCATCCCCACCACCCCATGTATTGGAATGTTCCAAAAGACCACAGAAACATCCAGCAAGTCGCCCTGACCGCACAGACCACTACACACAATGGGCGAGGGGGTGGGGATTGGTTTTGTTGGGTGGGGGGGGGGTGGGGGGGGGGGATGACTTATTCCCCCGTGTGCTGCGTTCTCAGATGAGCGAGCCCTATCGCTGTGGGCAATGAATGCTCACCCTTAAATTGCGAACCCGACTTTCGCATTCCCTTTCCCTTAAATCCAGTGTTTTAAGTGGCCCTGATGATGTTGGATGGCCACTCATCTGCCACTAAAGTGAGACTCGGCTCTCAAACAGAAACAGATGGGCTCTGTTGCAGTATCCGCTATCCAAGCTAAATGTTAGTTTGTGTACTGTGTGTTTTTATAATATGGTACCTCTCTCCTGAGACTCTCCGTTCGTCTTGAACAAATCCAAACCCCCCCCACGCCCCCCGCGTTCTCGTTTTACAGTCCTGTACGTGTGTGATATGTGAACACGATAGCTCCTACACAAGCAGCAGCAGGCCTCAGGGCCAGCTACGTGTTAGTTTGGAGGTGAGATGAGTGGAAGTAATCCAGCTCTCAGGCCTTGGCTGCTCGAGCCAGACAGAATGGGTGGGGCCTAACCAGGACCAGCCATGGGCCTTAGCTTCCAGTCAAGGGTTGAGGGAAAGGGGAAGAGCGCAGGGGTGGGGGATGGGGGGTAGGGGGGGTAGCTGGCTACCTTCCTTGTCTCGGGGGCCGGTGCAATCGGCGGTAATTGAGATTGATTGGATGTTATTTTTCCTCTTGCAAATGTAGTCCATTAGCTTGGCACATGCATAATCAGTTTAGAGCACAGTTAGCTGAATGTAATCATGTTCTTCAGTGTCTGCTCGCACAAAATCCACTCCAGATGCCGCTTGGCCACAGAAAGAATGGGAGAAAGAGCAGTCACTATCAGATAGAGAATCTTTAATCAAGAGAGTCCTGACACCCTTGCCTCCGTCCTGGACCGGCTTTATTGAGCAAAAACACAACCGTTCAAACTTTTCATTCTTTGAATCCGCTGTCGAGCCTGTTACTGGGGGACGACGATCACACGCTCCGGAGTTTTTCATCTGCGCCAGAATAGTTTTAAGTGGAGCCCAACAGCTGGCCTGTTAACCAACCCGGCACACCAGCATCTTGGATGGCGGTTTTGTTCTTATTTTACACTTCATTGCGATACCAAACAATTACTGAACACTTGGAAAACAACACATCTGCACTCTTAGCAGCTAAAAAAACAATAAAAAAACGAAAATGGGGAAAGGAGATTGTAACGTCAGTGGAGGGATTAGTGGTTTCATGGAAAGGCATCGGCGTGTTTCGCTGATGGTCCTTTTCGGCTTTGGCTCCTCAATCAGGCTTGCCATTGACCTCCGACTATCGGAGGTTACGAATACCTGTTGCGCTTTGTGGATGCATGTTGGTCGCATTCCAGGCCCTGAGAGAAAAACAAAATGCACTGCAATTACGCCTCAATCGAGGTACAGAGTGGTGTCGGGATGCATTGCGGTCTTTTCCCTGGCAACCGAGACAAGAGACCGGTTCAGGTTTTTAATACACCGACAGGGTTAAGGTTTCTGTCCGTATTTAATTCTCTTCCCCAACTGCAGAATCCTTTCTGCGGAGTCCTAATCTTGCCCGATATTTTACAGTGAATGAGCCCGGTTGTCATTCTGGCCAATGTCAAGACAAAAATCATGCCAAGGTAATATGAGACGCTCCCTGGCAAAATGACATCTTGCGGGCGCCTGGCCTTACCCACTCACCCACCAGACATTTCTAATAGGAGGTGTAGAAGGGGGATGGAGAGACAGAGAGGAGATAGAGGGTGGAGGTGGGGGTGGGGGAGGGTGGGAGTAGGGTGGGGGGTGGGGGGGGGTTGGAAGGATAGATACTCTAATTATCATGGCTAGCCTATGATTGTTCAGTAATAGTGCTCAGTGGGAAAGGTTGCAGCAGTTCCAGGAAGAGCTGAGCTCTGATTTACTGGTACTACCTTTCTAATAAAGCGCTTGCTGCACATCCTGGGAGACAGCCCAATCTATCCTTTCACATGCATAAGCGTGTGAATGCACACAGAAACACACACAGACACACACGCGTGCATCGCAGGCGGACGCTTTCCAAAGCGGCCTGGAACATGACAAAATGGAGTTCATGAGCTGAAGTATTTTAATTAATCATATGAGGTGCTTATGATTACCCTCAAATGATGTGCATGTGATCAAAAGCATAGCATCGTATTAGGAAAGTATTTAAATTGTGTTTGTGCCACGTAGTGTTTCTTCAGCTGACAGTCACGATCCACTTACAAGATCTCAGAGGTGAAATCAAGGAGCCCCCCCCCCCCCCCCCCCCCCCCCCCCCCCCCCCCCCCGGCCCGGCCCCCGGGGTGGGGGGGAGAGCGGTTTCCCCCTTTCCTTCGGGGGGGGCCGGGGGGGGCGAATGTGGAACAAAGGGGGTT
>CAAKHD010005251.1:71103-88097 GCA_901007705.1 Fistularia tabacaria | reverse complement strand
GCTGTACATCCTTTCCATCTCTATCTCTGTTTTGCCAACCTGTATAAATCATTCCTTCACTCCTTACTGTCCAACTGAGCATACAAGTCATCGTATGCCCTTTATTTTGCCTTTGCTACCTCTATCTTTACCTCACGCTGCATCTTCCTGTACTCCTGTCTTTTCTCTTCAGTCCCCTCAGTGTCCCACTTCTTCTTTGCTAACCGCTTTCTCTGGATACACTCCTGCACTTCCTCATTCCACCACCAGGTCTCCTTATCTGCTTTCCTTCCAGACGACACACCAAGTACTCTCCTACCTGTCTCCCTGATCACATTAGCTGTAGTTGTCCAGTCATCTGGAAGCTCTGCCTGACCACCAAGAGCCTTTCTCTTCTCCTCCCTGAAAACCATAAAACACTCCTCCCCTTTCAGCTTCCACCACTTTGTCCTCTGCTCTGCCTTTGTCCTCTTGATCTTCTTTGTCATCAGAGTCATCCCACAAACCACCATCCTATGCTGTCTGGCTACACTCTCACCTACTACTACTTTGCAGTCACTGATCTCTTTCAGATTACCTCGTCTATACGAGATGTAGTCTACTTGCATGCCCCTACCTCCACTCTTATAAGTTGGCCCATGTTCCTGTCTTTTCTGGAAAAAAGTATTTACTGCAGCCATTTCCATCCTTTTTGCAAAGTCTACCACCATCTGTCCCTCTATGTTCCTACCCTGGATACCAAACCTACCCATCACTTCTTCATCACCCCAATCCCCGCACAAACATGTCTATTGAAGTCTGCCCCAATTACCTCTCTCTCATTTCTTAGGATATTCTGCATCAATTCATCTTACTCAGCTGCAATTGACTGAAACTTTAAATAAGAAATATACATAAAAATCAAGAGGTAAAGTCCAAAAATGTTGTGTGACATCTTTTAAAAATATGATAAAGACTGCAAAATATGATAAGCACCGCAAATTATCTCAAAAGTAACTGGGTAAATTTCCCTGGCATATTCAGACATTCCTTGCTCCCATAACACCTGGTCCTTCAGCATAAATGTTTTGACATTTTCTGCCAAAGCCTTTTTTCTAGCCAGCTGTTTTCTATAATATAAAAAAAGAGTGGCAAATAGCTGCAGCATTTATTCGACTATATTCCCTGATCGCAAGGAGTGATTTAGCTTTGTGTTGGCACAATGGCTCTCCTGTGTGTTTTCCACCAGAAAGCATCGTAAATCACATGAAAATAGTGCAAAGGAAACCCAGAGGACAGAGGATGAAAGAGGTGGTGGGGCTCCGTGTGGAGCCTGTTCCCTCAGCAAGTTGTTGTTGTGAAACTCTGCGTGTCGGGTTACTGTTACTGTGAGGCCTCTGGGGGGTGGGGTGGGGGGTATCACTCACTGCCTGCTACACACACCCGCACGCCAGTCGGCCCACACAAGCACACACACACATACACATTTTATATACATACAGTGTATGTATATAAAAAGCTTATCAACATGGAATAAATATTTATGTAGTTGGTGCCTAGTCTTAAACCCACTCAAGATCGAGGCAGACAGATTCCAGTAGTTTCCTGAATCATTTGTAACTAACACATCTTGTAACCTTTGACCCACATCTGACCACTCATCCGTAAGTAACTCTTGATACACAGAGCAGACGGTACTCTGACAGACACACAGGGCCTATAGCTGCTGACTCTCATGTGATGGGATTTAGAAGGGCTCACAGGGCAGAAGAAAGCAAAATCTGAAAAAATAAAATGACAAGAAAGCAGTTGTGACAGAGATTGTTGTTTTGTAGTTAACTTAAGTTATACACAAGCTTTGTACAAAACACAGCCAACATTGAGCTGTGTAATATGATTATCAATGATGTCAGAAGACCATAAATCATTCCGACAAAGAAAACATTTTTCACCACCTCAGTTCCTCAAGTGAAAAAATGTGGATCTAAAATCAACTCAAAGTGTAGTCGTGTAAAACTGACCTTGTTTCATGTGAGAAATTTGGAGACCAATAATGTTAATTATCAAGTTAAAATCTGTTTTTTATATTCGCAACAAAACTTGTCACATGACGAATTTAAAATAAAATGATATAACCGGTAAGTATTCTATTACGCAATATTTGTTGTGCCCGACCATTGGATTAAGGGATGGGCTTTTCTCTTTTTGACAATTTGCTTGAGACTGGTTTTGATTGGAAAACACATGATAATTCATTATCTCAATACTTATTAAATTAATTTGAAAACAAGAATGATTTCCCTGAAACTCTATTTAGCTGAAGAGGCTTTTAGGAAAATAAAAGAAGACTAGACACAATAGTGTGATAATGTAGGTAGGAAAAGTAAAGAATTGTCAGAAAAACAAATATTCAAGCCAGGTACAAATACCTTCGCAATCTACTTCAGGACAGTAACTAAGCATTTGTTCTTCATCTCTCAGCTCTGACGTGGACCCTGGGGGTTAGCTCAGGACATCAGTGGTTTCCACTCAAATGGGAGGAGAGATGATAGAGGGGGGAGTAAACACACAAAGGCATGCAAAATAGTATAGAGAAGGAGAGGGAGGAGATGATATTTGCTAGAAGGGTTAGGAATCAAGATGAAAAAAGGGAAAAGATGGAAAACAGAAAAGAGAAGGAAATGTGAAGGAAAACCAAGAAATAAGTGTTCAAGGGTTCTTCCCTTATCCACGTCAGTATCTTCTATCTCCTATCCTATCATAGCAGCACTTTCTTTGTCGGTAACTTTGTCCTTGTGTCTGTTTTGTCTAAGTGTCCTGTTGCTTGGGCATTAGCATTTTGACATTCGAATTTTGAAATTTGAGAAAGGGGAGGAATTTTACTGTTGACACACTAGAACTGATTTCAGCACATGACTAAGTAGTCTTGAACAACAAAAAGACACAAAGACATTGTGGCACTCATTTAACATTGAATTGATTTTCAAATGCCCTATGTTTAATGTAAAAAGGGCTTTAAGAAAGTGCTGATGCCTTTAAGGATTGGAAATGAAAGTTTTCATCCACCTGCCACTGGGAAATGAGCAGATTTTATTTCAATATGAAATAGCATGTAAACACTGAAGCAGAAAGTTAAGCCATATTTCTTGCACGGATATATTTGGGAGAAAAAATTATCCGCTCCAGTATTTTCATCCTTTTTGTTCAAAATCGGGACAGAAGTCAGTCTGGGTTCAAACTGGGACAGATACAAGTTTCCTGGTTGAGGAATGGAGAAAAACATGACAGATGCGAGGGAGAAGGGTGGATACCGAATCACAAAAGCATGAGCTCACACTGTTGTTGTGTGATAATGCGCCAGGCATGTATATCTAACAAGTGACTGTACTTAAATGTTAGATGTGACAAAAGTGCTCTATCGTGGTTGACTCTGCTTGTTATGTAGGTTTAATTATCTGCAGCCTCAAAATTGGGCATTCTTCTATTTTATACCAGAGTCGGCCATTGGTGAGTTAATTTGTGTTAAGGAGACACACGACGAGACATTTTATCAAAGAGAAACAGGGGCGACGCTCTCATGCTGAGCATATTATTTTCCCTCTCGTTTACAAGTCACTTGATTTATCTTTTACTTGTAAAGCAAGCGTTCAAATAATCAAGTACAATTTATTTATATACCAATGTCTGGATAGACGGGCAGCACAGTGGCGCAGTGGTTAGTGGGGCGACACAGTGGCGCAGTGGTTAGTGGTTCAGCCTCACAGCACGAAGGGGACCTTTCTGTGCGGAGTTTGCATGTTCTCCCCATGTCTGCGTGGGTTTCCTCCAGGTTCTCTGGTTTCCTCCCTCAGTCCAAAAACATGCAGCAGGTTAATTGGAAAAAATTACCCCCAATGAGTGAGTGAGTGAGTGAGTGAATGTTGTTTTTCTGTATATGTGGCCCTGTGATTGAATGGCGATCAGTCCAGGGTGTACCCAACCTCTCGCCCAATGACAGCTGGGATAGGCTCCAGCATCTCCCGCGACCCTGAGTACAAAATAAGTGGCAGATGATGGATGGATGGATGTCTGGATGGACTTAAAAGATCCAGTATGGGTCCAGGTTTTAATTCTAAGCGCGCTTCATAAGGACTTGATTAAACACTTTTCAAACTTTAATGAAAAGATTAGTTACTCCATACTCGTGTGATGTCACAACACTGGTGTTAACCAAGGTGGGACTTTCTGTCACACTCCTACAGTGTCCTCTGTTTGTGTCTATGTGTGTTTGTGTATGTGTATACAGGTGTGTGTGCAGGACTGATAGAGAGGGAACGTTCGTATTTAATCAGGATTATGATTGGCTTCCTTTTCAAGTTAACAGGCCAATTATCTTGATTATTTTGTTTGATTTTTTTAGACCGTTTCACAGTTTGCCTATTACTGCAAAATAAATGGCTGATCATTTCCCAGTGGAACTTTGGATGAAAAAGATAATTTCCAGTCAAATACCAGTGTCTTGCACAGTAAGCTCCCTAGACCAGACAGCCTCTTTAGACATTGCTGCAGAAATAATCATTGATACATGGAGAATAGCATGATAATCATCATCCCACGATTTCCAACTAATGACTAATATGTGTTGGATTTCGGAGAATTAGGATAAAAAAAAGGTCTTTCTATATAGATTTAAAACAGAGTGCAATGGTCCACATGCACGTGTGTCCTTCAGCAACAAACTGATGCCCAGTCTGTATTTGCATTAATATGCTTAGCATCAACCACTAATGCTTGAAGAAGAGTTGTTGGAATTTTGCATGAATTAATGTTTCCTGTTGTTGATAATCAGAGAACTAAGTTTCAACTTTTCGATATATTTGGATAGAGAGCTGCCTGGAAGTGCTACCCATTCAGCATGTGGCCTGCAGAGTCACTGCTCCGGGTTTGAAGGTATCTTCTATCAGTGCACGAAGCGTGACCTGACCTAAGCATGTGCTTGCCTGCTGGTTGGCTACAGCTCCTAGTGTGGGAATACATATGTGTGTATGTGTGCAGGGAGGGGTCAGTGCTGGAGAGAACAATAAAGACCAGATGGCCGGGCTCTTTCTCCACCTGCCTCAGGACTCTTTGTCTTCTCTCACACTTGATACTCGTCCTTTTCCGTCTCTATTAACATACATCACCCATGTTTACCACAGCCTTCATTTTAAATTTGTTACCTTTCAGTGACATTTTTATATAAGTACCGATCCTTAAACCTACACCAACTCTGACGCCATCAGTCTGACAAAATCAAGTCATCCGCAGCCGTTTGAAATTCTTCAGCCTTTCAGCTTTGGACCACTCTCAGTTAACAGAGACCTGAAACTTGGAAATCATCGGAAAACGTGCTGCACGTGTTTAGAATACATCTTGCAGTCATTTTTTGGACTGGATTTCAACTGATTCGCCAGTTTGCCGATTTTATCTTCCTATGTCATCTTCCACTTAAAGGATTTTTTTGGTTTTGTCAATTTCCACATGATTTGCCTTTAAGTTGGAGGTTATTTCTACCAAATTTTCAGTGTTTTCATGGTTTTACTTGTTAATTTCCCAATTGATTTTTAGTAAGTATTTGTTTAAACGAATCAAGTGAATGAAGTAAAGACTTTTATTTCTTTGGTGGGCTCTTGCTTATTTTCAATTTTTCATCGCCTAATGACCATACTTTTAAAAAAATATTTCCAGTATGATATTGTATGATAGAACATTAATATCAGTTTCCTTCAGAATTAATTTTGCATTCACCAAACAGCTGTGTTCAGCAGCTTGCTATTTTTTCATTACTTACATATTATATTGAAGAGTAAGTGCTCAAGTTGAAAACTGGAAAAAGGCCATACCTGCTTCAATTTCACTTTTCATCATAAAATTATGCAAAAATCTTCTTGGGCAATTCCAATTGCAAAATGAATTTGAATCAGGGCTTGAAAAATGAGCTCAAGCACAAAAACTCTGCAATCCACCTTCTATCATTTTGAACTCCGTTTTTACCTTCGAGAATCCACTCTACATCTTCTGATCTTGTTGACCGTGAAAAGGAGATTTTACAGTACCTCCTCTTGGAGAAACACATCATAGAATTATCCACCTCCATATTGGCTCTTTGGGTGAACTTACACTCCTTCCGTGAGATCACTGACCCACGATCTCTTGCCGTATCAGCTGTTTGCTTGGATTTTTTATAGTGTCACACACTTAGCATTTCTTCCTTCAACTATGTAATCAAATGTTTGCAAAGCAAGCAATGTGAAATGGCAACTCTCCTTTGCATTTAATAAATTATTCAGTCTGACAAACATAAGTATGAAGCTTTACTTTCTGAAAAAGATGCACGCTGTGATGTTCTGTGATGTTTCATTGCAGTTTGCATGCATTGAGTTCATTCATATTTGCTCATATAATCCCATACTTAACTACACAATAAGGGATAAAGATAATCAGAAGACAGTGATGTCATAACAATTAAAATTATAGCAGACAGTGAGGTCAAAACAGATGTAAAGGCATAGGGTATTCTTCCATTGTGTGACATCATGGCTCCCAAGTGGCCATGAAGCCCTACTATTACATCTTCATGGATGCCAAATGCCAACAAAACACCCGTGGCTACCAACTGCCGTAAAGCCTCACCTAAGAGGAAAATTAAATTAGAGCTACCCCAGTCGATTACCTGTCAATCTTTAGATTCACTACAAACTATTCTGATACTGCATAAATTGGTTTGACTCATTTTTTAAGACACATAAGTAAAAATCTCTCTTAGTTCCTCATTGTGAATATTTTTTTTCTCTGACAGATCAATTGCATACATTTAGAAGAAGGTGAACTTTGCCTTAAGGACACATTGATCCACATTTTTCTGCATAATAATGACTGATTTGAATACATTTTAACAGAATTGCTATTGTAACTCAACTAGTCCTTGACAGTGATGAAATATTTTACAGACAAGGTATTGATCTGTGAAGTTTTAGTTTCAGAATATGTATACATACTGGTCTGGCTTTATCAGTTTCTTGGTTATGAGTATGAGTAAAGGTATGGTTTATGAGAAGCAGCCTCTCAAGGTAGGATAAGAATAAGATAAGACTCAGCAACATGTAAGATAAACTCAGCAGTATCATTATTATTATGTTATTTATGGCATCTATGTTATTATTAATTATCATAGACCGATCATAGATGTAGATTCTAGATCATAGACACATTATAGACTTTAATGCGATCTTACTTTATAGACTTTTATGCTTTATTATGTCATACCAATGCTTAGCTTGACAAAACTTGCTGCTGCAGCCAGTTACTAGCGTGTACTCTTTGTATGCCCATGTCTGTATTGTTTCCTTGAGTGTCAAGAAAGGTGCCATCAAATAAAAAGCAACACCCAGATACGTAAACGCTGTGTATGATGCACAGAATGTTTGTTTCACATTGTGTATGTGTGGTCAAAATCATGTAAAACAATAAGCTAATGTATTATCTCATATAATGTATGTGTTGTTTTTTTTTAAATCATGGGAAGATTGTGTCCAATATTTGTAAAAAAAAAATAAAAAAAAGTCAAAAATACAGAACTTACCTCAAAATTAGAAAAACATTGCCCGAAAATCTGAATAAGATAATGCTTTATCGATCCCCATCAATTTGGGAAATTTGGGAATTAAATCTATTGAAAATCTGCAACATTTAATTTACGAATTTGTGGTCCTTTGATTGATTTTCTGAAGTTTTGACATTTGTTTACTTTTAAACATCCATTCCTTATCTACTGCTTATCCTAAACTGAAGGTCATGGGAGATGCTGGAGCCTATCCTAGCTGTCTTTGGGTGAGAGGTGGGTTAGACTGAGGACTGGTTGCCAGTCAATCGCAGAGCCACATATAGAGACAGACAACCATTCACACACCCAGGGAACCCTCTGCATGTTTTTGGACTGAGGGAGGAAACCGGAGAGCCCGGAGGAAACCTACGCAGACACGGAGAGAACTCACAGAACTCCACACAGAAGAATCAAACCAGGATACTGCATGCTTTGAGGCAGAAGCGCTAACCACTGCATCATTCTTTACATCATACGGTCCAGTAATATGTTTGATCCCCATACATGCACCTTACTGGTTCACTTATGTTGTCATATCCTCGATGACATGCGGTTGGTAAGGAGCACTATACCAATTGAGGGAATTTCAAATTAAGCACATTCCACCACAAGGATAATGTATTTGGTGTTCAAGGTCAAGTTGACTGTGACCTTGCACAAAGCACAAGTTAAATTTCACTGGTTGAGTATGATCAGCAGTGGCTAATACTTTCAGCCAGATAGTTTCCTCCTGACTACAGTCCCTGCTTCCACCCCCGACCCCACTCCCAGCCTTTTAAGGCCTATCTTTTGATGTGTGTGTCCAAGATGCTCTGCCAACATTACCTCTTTGTACTGCACTCTCTCCAGCCTTTTTCTTTTACTCCTGGCATTTACTGAAGAGCCTGTTACCCCAGAGACATAGGTGGCCTCTGGTTGGTTTCTTCAGGGGCCCTCCTCCCATTCCTCTGACCTACTGGGGGACAGAGAAACGTTGTTTTATCGTCACTATTTATTAGTATCTCTCATTATTTCTTCAGTAGTACTTTTAGCATTCTGTCTTTTATCTGTCGTACAAATGAAGTTTATTGTGAGTCCATGAAAAATAGATAAAGGGTAAAATGGATGTCCCTGCTCTTTTAACAGTTGAGCTCACTGGAACCCTGTGGAGTTTTCTGTGACCATTATTTGTTACATAATCACACTCAGTACAAGCTTAAGAGCATGTTCCAGATTCTTTACTGAAGTGTTTATTTATAGATCTCGATAATAAGTTATATTATTCACATTTCAAGAACCAGTATGAAGGATTTCTGGACAACTTTCTCCTCCAGCAGCTTCAAAAAGATAACAATTAGAAGCGGGCTGATGCATCAGTCAGTTGCTCAATAACTGATATGTCCTTTTACAAAATTTATAAATATATACTATTGGTATATGCTGGTAATGTGACTTCAACTTTAGGATGTCTGATACATCATTTTAAGTGGGTAGAATAGTTGAGAGCTGGGTGATAAATTATTCAAATATTCAAAGAATATTACAGCTAACTATTGTCATCAGCTCCGAACATCACTCATTGTAAGTCTAAAAATGGCAAATCCGGTATTCATATTTGTGAACCATTAAGTTCTCAAATCCTCTTAACGTGAGACTCCAAGCTTCAACACCTTGTTCCTCTTCTTTTTCTCCTCTTGAAATTATACGTTCAAAAACAAGCTGTCACTTCCACATTGAATACAGTTTTGTCTGTTTATGGTTTGAAGAGCCCCCTGCTTGACCAGCATGGAAGGACCTGTGGAAGAGGAATCAATCCCTGTATAGAAATGGGCTGATCCAAGTTTAAACAAACAATCAAACTACAAAATGATATGCAGGTTATTCCTGAAAATGTGCAGTTTCCTAGCTTAATCTCTGCAACAAGACCAAATGCCTGACTAATAATTCAGTGTTTATATTGGTTTATTGGCATTGAATTTTTTTGGTCTTGCATGTGTTGTCAGGTTTGTTTTAGATGTCTTATCTTATCCTCCATAGAGCTGTGGCGGTTAAATCCAAACAGAGCAGACAATTGTAATATCTTTACATATAATCATTGTGCTGGTTTTGCACCAAGATTGATATCCTAGATAAATGAATTGCTAGGTTAGCTTGCTACTTAGTATTTTGCCGATCATTATTATCAAAGACCTGTAACTAGTATCTCTTCTCCTTCTAAATTGCTTAAATTTTTACAAAGGGCTCTTTTCTTATGAGAAGATAACTGGTCTTTTTTCCTTCTTAGGTACCATCCGTCCAGTGCGAAGGAGTTTCTATGACCCAGCATCTGCCCCAGGGCAGGGCTGGCAGTGGGAGTGGGAGAATGATGCAGGCTCATGGACTCCTTATGACATGGAGGTGACCATTGCCATTGAGAGTGCTCACAGTCGCCATCAGCCCGGCCTTGACCTGACACCCCTGGGTTTCTGCTACCTCATTGATTTTCAGAACATGACACAGGTTGGTTTTAGTTGGGTTCAGGTGCCTTTCATCCTCTCCGTAATTCAAGGTTTGCCTCTCCAGTGAAATTGTAAACAGTTGTGTGAAGACAGAAATGGTAAAACTATGTAATATAGGAGCCATAATGCTTCTGTCTTTGTCTTGCAGGTGAACAGACAGAGCCAGAGGTGCCGGAGGATCCAGAGGCGAGCTGACTTGGCCTACCCTCTGGTGTCCGGCCCCCTCCCTTTCCCCAAAGGAGGAGGAGGAGGGCGAACAGGTGCCCTGCTAGGTGTTGGGGTGTCAGGGGCCAGCATGGGAACTGGAAGCTCTACTTACCCCAATGGGGGCTTGACGGCTGCTGGACTGGATCAGCCATGTTCGTGCCAGCAGTGCATGCTGGTCCTCAGTGTAAAAACTAACACAGCAGGAGCTGGGATACAGACTCTTGGTAGACGCTCACTAACAATGCAGCGGCCCAAAAACTTAGCACCTATCACCTCCAGACCCTTGAGTCCATCGAAATCCTCCACATTGGGACGAGGACAGCAGCCAAAGTCCGACTCCAACTCCAACTACTACCAGACGCTGCCGCACGGCCTGGCCATCTCCAAAAACACAGCATCTCCGCGCAGGAATGCCCAGCTCTTCGCTCAGTCACTGGCAGCCCTTACCGCTGGCACCTCCTCTCTGGGCATCTCTTCAACCTTGGGCATCTCCTCAATTTCCACCCGGCCACCGCCCCCATCCCTCCCGCCTCCTCAGCCTCCGACATCCATCCCAAATCCGAACCCTCTATCCCTTCCAGCCAAACCCTCTTCATCTTGTGACTCAGTACCAACTGCCACATTAATAACGCCAGCCAGTAGTGTGACCACGCCCCCGTCCCCTGTGCCATCTCCATCACCTCTGGTTATGAAGCCGCAGCGAACAGCAGCGTCCGCAGCTAAAGTGTGCCATGCCCCGTTGCCACAGAGATCCAGCCTGGCTGGTCTGAGTCGACCAGCTTTACAAAGGATTGCCATGGCACAGTCCAGAGCCCTGATCGCATCAGGGTAAGTGGTGCAACACACGACACACGACACACGACACACGACACACGACACACGACACACAACACACGACACACAACACACGACACACAACACACAACACACAACACACAACACACAACACACAACACACAACACACAACACACAACACACAGATATGACACAACAACACAAGCAGTCTTTACCAACCCAGAATAATGATGGTAGTTAGTTCTGGTTTGTATGACCCAAAATTTGTATCACTGCGTTTTTTGATCATTTTGGCAATTTCACTCTATATCAGTGGTCCCCAACCCCCGGGCCACGGACCGGTACCGGTCCGTGGATCATTTGGTACCGGGCCGCACAAGAAAGAATAAATAATTGCATAATTTCCGTTTTATTTATTATCTGAGTCTGAATGATCTTTTATTTTGAAAAATGACCGGATTCTCCTACATCTCGGTCACAGTACGCTAAAATTTAACCCACAAGCTAGCAAAATGAGTAAGAAACAGACGTCTTTGGAAAGTTTCTTTGTGAAAGGGAAAAGGCCCAGTGAAGAGACAGAGGAAGAGCCTACGACTTCCAAGAAAAAGAAAGCTGCATTTAACAGACAATACCAGAAGTCCTACTTAAAATATAGATTTATCGCAACAGGTGATTCTCACGCACCAAGGCCGCTCTGCTTAATATGCGGCGGCCAGCTCTCCAATGAGGCAATGAAGCCTTCAAAACTGCTTCGCCACTTGGAGACCAAGCACCCTGAATTAAAAGACAAGTCCTCGGGAGTATTCTGAAGTATCTGTGAAGCGGGGTTTTCTGCAGTGACAGCAACCAAAACAAAACTACTGAGTCGACTGGACATAAGCAACACACTTCGGGTGTCAATGTTTCCCATTACACCGAGATGGGACCGTCTCGTTGCAGAAAAACAAGCTCAGGGCTCCCATTGAGTCATCGTTATCGTTAGTTAAAATTTTCATGCAATATATATTCGTTTTTGTGGTGTATCTGTATCTTATTTTGAAGGCATGTTTAAACGTTACCATAGCGACCAGAGTCAAAGAGTGTCAGGGGCAGAGTGGATATTACTCATGTTGTTGGCGCAATGTTATGACGCTGCTAGTGAAGTTGCATAGGAGAACACAGTGGATTCACGTTTATTAATATATTATACCATTGTTTTATGCCAGTCGTATCATTTTATTTTGTTGTATTTATCTGCCACATCTTAAAGGCCGGTCCGTGAAAATATTTTATGACATTAATCCGGTCCTTGGTGCTAAAAAGGTTGGGGGCCGCTGCTCTATATGACAGTATATTTCAGTGGATCATATCTTATTAGATTTTTTGCCTTATTTCACATACATGGGCCTTTTAGATAGGTACAGAGTACAATGTCGGAAAATCAGTGCATAAAATTAAACATATATCCAGACGACTTTATTCTGTTTGTTTGCCCATGTGACCGTGGACATGTTTGTCCATGTTTACTTGCAGTGCAGTGTTTGAATTACTCCTCTAAGTACTTGTCGCTCCTAAGTACATCCATATCCCTGATTGGAGGAAATTTACTTTACATATTGTTGCATGACCTTTTCCCTAACCTTCCCTTATCCTTTCCTGTGCTGCCTCACTGTTTCAATGGCGCTTATTGGTTATGCAACTGGGTTTCCCTGAAATTTTGTAGCAACCTCAGTGTCTTCTGACTCCTGACATGGCTGTTAGCCACTGGTTAACTAGTTTTATCCAGCATGCTGTTTAGCAGAGTCACAAAAGTTGGTGCCCTAAATTGTTGACTGCTACGTGTTTTTGCCATGTGAGTTAAATGATCCAATTTATTGATCACTCTGTAAGAAAATTAGTTGAACACTTCGAAAGTTTAAACAGTTTCTCTCTGTTCACGTTTAGCCTGTTGTTGGGCAAATTATCAATCTATTAGTCAACCTTGAGATTGTCCTCAATGGAGTAAAAAGTCACAGATGAGTGAGTTCTGTACCTTATGCAGTAAAGTATGGTTGACAAACTATGTTTTTGGTGTTGGCATGAACAATGTAATTTAGTTCTAAGGTTTGAAGAAATGCTGCTGAACAAGGCCAGACTACAGTAGTTGAGTTCTTTGATTAACTAATTTTATGAAAGGAAAAATAAATCTGGACAGTTGGCTCCAGAGGGTCTGATGAATATATGATGAAAGTGAATGTATAATTTTATTACAAATAAATTGTATAGATGGTAATTATGAAATCAATAGCAATGTTATCAGGTTACCTGTTGTTGTAGCGGTTCATCATGTAAAGCAGAATTAAGTAGCAATTGCAATGAATTAGCAAGTTGATAAAAATTTTGACATGTACATGCTTAAGGTAGACCAATTGTTAAGGTGGAATACCCATTATCTTTGTTTGTGTTTGTGTGTGAAATGACCTTCTATGGAAAATGCTTAAAATAATTATTTACATTATTTGATTGCAAGTAACCATAAAACATTTCTGTGTGTATATATATATGTATATATACATATATGATCAAAAACCAAAAACCAAAAGAGCATTAAAAAGAAAGTAATATATCTAGATAATATATATTGTCATATATACCAAAAAAGGAAATCGGGAAAATAAGCCAAAATAGCTTTGAATATAACTTTAGAAATTAACCCCCAAAAATACGTTTTAAATAGAATTATCTTGAAATCTGTAAGAACTGACACAGTCATCAAATCAACACAAAATGATCTTAAATCTAGCAAGACATAACCTGAAAAGCCAGTCATTTTCAGAATAAGGAACATTGCATTTTTATTTCTACTTATTGAAATTTTTGAACCTAACAATAAAGTGGAATTCAAATTCCTCTTGTTCCACCTAGTGTGTCGGCATGTTCATGCCATGGGAAATTTTCGGTTTCAGTCTAACAACACACTGGCATTTTCACACACCCACTGGCATGCAAACGCACCCAAAAAACTATTGGGAGCACACATGTTTGGACTTGCTCCACATTCATATTTCTACATGCTTACATCTCCTTTTCCATTTCATGGTTCTCTGTGTTGTTTTGAAAATCCTCAGCCCCATCTCTTTGTCTCTTGAAAGTTTGGTTTGGTAACAATATAAATTTGAATAAGGTTTTCTGTATTTTCTTAATTTATTTAATTGAATTTGTTTCTTCTTTCCAGTTGATTAGCTAACAAAGAAATCACATATCTGATACACAACATATGTAAATGAAGTGTCACTTCAGCATGTCAGGAGTTGGTCAGTTATGACGATGTAGATGTAGCTTTTAATGCAATTTCATGCTGATTTTTCACTATAATTCATTATACACCCAAATCCCCCCCTATGGGAATCAACTAAGTATTATCTTATCTTATATTCCATCATACCATTTCCTAATGATTTACATTCCACGCTTACCTTAGATGACTATAGGACTTCTCTGCGTTCCCCAGCTTCTCCCCCCAGTCCAAAAAAGTGCAGGCCGTTAATTGAAGTCTTAAGTTGTCTTGAGGTGTGTATAACAGAATTAAGGGTGGGCTGTATGTAGTGACTTGATCAACTGGCAGGTTGTCAAGGTTAAATCCCAGATGTCACTCAATGTCAGCTGGGATTGGCTTCAGTATCCCTGCAACCCTGCGTGCAGGATAAACAGCACTGAATGAAATAACCTGAAGTATACCTGATATCGTCTGATATAGACTGTGAAATTGGGCATTTACGGGAATGCCAGTGACCACAAAACAATTCATTCAAGTGCAACAAATGAAGATTAATGAAAACAACAACCTTAATTGTATTATCAGCAACACCCTGGTCCAGTCTCACTTTCATGTAACAAGGTATGAGTTGGTAGGGGTCATATTCCACAGAAACACATGTAATATATGTTCCAGTGAGGATAAATGAGCAGATTTGCCTGGTTATGTGTGTGTGTGTGTGTGTGTGTGTGTGTGTGTGTGTGTGTGTGTGTGTGTGTGTGTGTGTTAAAAGTCAGCAGATTTTGTTGAACATCTGTGCAGTAGCCTCTGCAGAGCTGTGGATGAGGGCTTGGGCTGCGATACTGGGAAGGTAGCTGTAGATCAGTATTACCTCCCTCCCGAATGGCAGCGTCGCCACTGCAAAGTTTCCATATACTGATCGCATGACCACTTAGTGGCCATTTGAAAAATGCCTGTTTTCTTCATCAGGCAGACAACTTAGGGAGAAGGAAAAGACGACAAAGTTAAACTGCTGAGCGAAGCTGCCAAGACTCCCCCAAAATATTTTGCCTTAACACTTTTAAATCTAAATGTTATAAACAACATGCCTTCAATCATTCTTTCCAGTTTTTACTCTTAAATATAAAGCCTCAATATAGGTTATGTGTGATTTAAAAAAACTGAAAAGTCTTATCAGTATCCAGGTTCACCACTATACTAAGAGCAAAACACAATTATCACATTGTATATAATTAAGTAGACGGATTAAAATCACTATTTTATAATTCCTCCTGTCTACCTAAATTATCTGAGGACATTCTTGCCTTTTTCAACTTAGTTTTATTATAAAGTTGTTCTATGGAATGCATTTTTCATTTTAATGATGAATGATATTTAATTTGACCGTCCTTGCTACTTGGTAAAACATATCTGTTAGTGTTGATTATTTGACATGTACATTTTCTATACCTATCAAATATTTTGGGCATATATTTCCATAAGAAAAAAACAGCTTCTTAAATTTGCCAAAATATTTACAGAGTCCACCACCCTGAAAGAATTTCAAACGGAACCCGTAATTTGTCAATAGGAACAGTCCCAAATAATACATGTTGAACAATGAATTCATGAAGCAAAACAGTATTTTTAACAGCAGTTGTTTCACTTTACGTAGATAAGTTCCACAGCTGTGTCACAGTATGTCTATGTTATCCAGCAGTGAGACCATATGAAGTATTGATGCTGGCTTCTGCACCTTTTAAAACTTGCAGAGGACAATTACTCTCTTTGCTTAAATAACAAAGTGATAAATAAGGCAACTAAGTTAGATCATCCAAACAATAACCCTGTTTTATTAGTTTCCGTGCAAATCCCACACTCTGTGTTTTGTTTGAGTGCACGTGTATGTGAATTTGACGGAGAAAAGTTAGAATTGATGAGAGGAGGTACTTTGAGTGTTTGGAACATTCATTTTGGCACATTCATTGTTAAAAGCTGCACAGGAAATGATGTGTATTCCAAGACAACAAATGAGATTCTAGCGGATAATAATTCTGAGCTTGAAGGCAAGGTCAGATGGTTTTTAGATGTAGATTTTTTTTTTCATTATTGCAGCGCCCCCCTCCTGGCTGCCCCTCACCGCCCCAACTCTCAGCAGTCTGGGCCCCTCAGAGCCTCATTGTTGGTCTCCACAGTAACCTTTGTGTGATCATCCAAGCTTGAGCCACATTAGCAGCACAATACTTAGGGAGTCTCGGCTAGTTTCCCCTCTTCCTAGTTTCCTCCATCCCCCTCTTCAGACACATCTTTCCCCAGTGATGGCTTTCCGTCCTCCTTCCTTTATTTCCCACAGCTGTACTTCTAGTACTACATTCTTTATTCTTCGGATGCCTCTGTCTGTAGATGGCAAAGCTCCTTCCATGTTTTTTACAACTTGCTGCTGAACTCCATGTTTGGCATTTTTGCTGTAAGTGAAGGATTTGTAGTGTGGTAGAACACCCCCCTACAAAAACATACACACACACACACACACACACACATACACACACACACACACACATACAGACACACACACACACACACACACACACACACACACACACACACACACACACACACAAAGATGGCTGTGCACTGTAAGCATATTCCAAGTAGCATAGATTGTGGGTGGGGGAAGGGGGGGTGATGTAGACAATTATCGTGGTTCAGTCTTCATCCTTG
>CAAKHD010005251.1:58613-68921 GCA_901007705.1 Fistularia tabacaria | reverse complement strand
GTGATCTGGGGAAGAAAGCTGTGGAGAAGCGAAGGGGGTGCCCCCCCCCCCCCCCACCCCCCACCATTCAACCCCTCCACCCACCCCAAAGGCAGAAGTGAGACCTCCCTACTTATAAGAATCTGGGGCTTCTAATTACCCACTGACATTATTTTGGCCCTGCTTTTCCCGAACAAACACACTGGTTTTGTGTGACAGTGTCCGCTCACCAAACTTTGACGTCTTCATTCAAATGATTCATTGTTGTGCAAAAGCTCAGCTTCCTTCAAAATAATTCAGATGGATTTGGACAGGGTAGAAAGTGAGATAGCATCCCTCCAAAGATTTTCTTAATAGCTTGCAGGGATATTGTTTGTTTGTATGTGTGTGAATGCTTTTGAGTCATTAATTGAGTAGCATGAGTCTGTCAGAGGAAGATAAAAGAGCTAATCTTTTCGTTACCCAATGCTAATAGAAATGCCAAGGTTTTTTAGATGTTAATATCTGGCTGAATTAAAGTAATGACATCAGAATCGGTGCATCTAACGCTACCTGTTTGACTACCTGTTTTTATACAGATGCCAGTTGACATTGATGTTGTGTTGCCAGCCAACTGATATCCAATGTTTTCCAAATATCAAAGATTAACAACCAAGTTGTAAAACATTTTAATAATGATCAAATTTAAATGTCGAACCGAATCCATGTGACCTATTTCCGACTCGAAATCAACTTCTTTATGATATCAATATGTTTGGATGTCGAATCAGTGACAGTGAATCTGTGACAATTACATACCGTGGTGTTATTTCCTGGACATTCTGTTGAAATCTTTCTCATAAAAGGGTCTCTTTCTGATGTTAAACTGACACATTTCTGGTCTAGTTTTAAAAATTGAACTTTTGTTCATGCCCTTGGTTTTACTAGACACATTTTGGGATCCGACACGCCGAGGAAAGTTCCCAAACTGATCCAAAGTGCGTATGAGGTGTTCGGCTATTAAAAGTCGCCTTGTGTGTACGCGTGTCTTACCGGCACATCAGTGGGGCAAATGGAAGTGTGTTAAGGAGCTATGTGAAGCTTATCCAGGCTCACACTTCACTCATTACGCCTGACATGCTAACGCTGTATAGTAGATGGCTGCGGGTGTGTGTGTGCATGTGTGTGATTGTCATTGTCATTTAGTGATTTGATCAAGGCGAAGATCGGTGCGTCCTGTGTGTCATTGGTGGCCGGCCTGTTAATAAATCTCCATGACAAGTGTAAGATCCTACTCAGCTGCATGCGACAGCAGAGCATTAATCTGATCATGCGAGGAAATTTGACATAACTAAGATGAGGCCAAAGCTATGTTTTACTGCCTGATAAATACAGGATTTTGTGAATTACGTATGGACACGTATGATTTTGTGAAAAATGTAATTATTTGAGAAATTAAGTAATATTTATGCTGTGTTCAAATGCCGAGTGTTTGTGGGCACTATTTCGTTTGAATGCATCAATGTGAACCAGATTTAATGATACTTCCTCTTCTTTTCCTTTCGGCTTTTCTCTTTCAGGGTTCGCCACAGCGAATCAACCTCCTCCATCTAACCCTATTCTCTGTATCCTCTTCTCTCACACCAACTACCTTCATATCTTCTCTCACTACGTCCATAAATCTTCTCTTCGGTCTTCCTCTGGACCTCCTGCCTGGCATCTCCAATTCCAGCATCCGTCTACCAATGTAGTCCCTATCCCTCCTCTGTACATGACCGAACCATCTCAGTCTGGCTTCTCTGACCTTCTCTCCAAAACATCTAACATGTGCTGTCCCCCCGATTAACAAATTTCTGATCCTATCCATCCTCGTCACTCCTAAAGAGAACCTCAACATCTTCATCTCTGCTACCTCCAGCTCTGCCTCGTGTCTCTTGTTCAGTGCCACTGTCTGCAAACCATACAGCATCGCTGGTCTCACCATTGTTTTGTAAACCTTTCCTTTTAATTCTAGATGCAATTCTTCTATCACAAAGAACCCCTGAGACTTTTCTCCACCCATTAACCAGATTTAATGATACCAACATCAAAAATCCTTCGAGTGTCACAATTTTGAAGATGATGGCTTATGGATAGTCAACAACAGTGGATTATAGAAGTCTGTCGTACACTGTACACTAGTACCAAGAGATCTGTGATCGACATGCATCCCACAACAAGATGATTGGGATTTACGGGATTGGAGGGCCTCCTGAACATTTTCTTTGCGGTTCATTGAGGGGAACGACTTCGATCACCTGCCATATGTTTTGGAAGAGAGCGTCTCACGTGACATCTGGCGATGACGTCATTGTCACCCCCCCCCTTCACGCTGGTTGCCGACCGCTCTCGTGCTTTTCTTTTTTTCTCTTTCCCTTTTTTTGTCCACGCAGCGTGTGGATAACGACACAGACATCCCCCGCGACACTAATCGTGCACGGCCGCTCGGTGACTCATTTTCCGTGTATGACTGCGCGTCGAAAAATGACGGAGGCTCCGACATCCTGCTCTTAAACGCCTAAAGCAACATGGGGCTACAAGCCTTCGATAGCTCAGTTGGTAGAGCGGAGGACTGTAGTGGAATGTCAGTAATCCTTAGGTCGCTGGTTCGAATCCGGCTCGAAGGAATTTTTTTTTTTATTCTATCTGTTTGTAACAAACTACATACTCAAAACATTATTATTGTTCACACATTATTCATAAATTAATGAATAACTCATTCATTATTCATACATATGTATGTTCATACATACATACATTACATAGAGAGTTTATATAGTTGCATTGTTTCTACATCAAGTTGTCGTGACCAACAACCAGAAATCACATCTGCAGTCAATTGGAATGTTACAAGTTATTTGTCATAAATTTGATTTTGTTCTTTTTTTTTTCAATTTTGAGCGTGCCATGGGATATAATAGTTAATTGCAAACATGTGCACCCATGGCAAAAAAAATCCCCTTTTATTGAGGAAAACAAGTTGAATATGTTTCTTAAAAATGCTTTTTTTAAATCGTTTTTCAACAAATTTTTAATTACATTTATCAGACGTAGTTTATCACAATTTCTGAAGTAAAAATAAAAGACATCCCCCACCGTCCTATTTTAACTGTGAGACGCTGGGAACTGCAAAGTGAAACACCCTCATTGAATTCCCCTAGAGCTGTAAATGTAAGTGCTTGTTCACCCTTTAGTTTATCCTCCAGGACACAAAGAAATAAGACTCTCCTCAGCCTGAAGACGACACACACACAAACACAAGCAAATCAAAGCCTTTTTAGTCTTGTCTACAAAGGACTGACCCGCCACTGACCCATACTGGTGGGACTTAGAATACACTGCGTGTGTCTGCATGCTGCTTCCAACTCCAATAAAAGCCCCTTCCTGATTTAACACACACAGCAGCAAACTCGTCTAAACGTTTATGTCTGTCAGCTAGAGATGATGGGCTTTGTGACGACGCAGGTAAATCCCCGAGAGGCCGCTGCAGTCACACACTCGCCAGCCATCGTACGCAACCAGGATATACCGACTAAAAAAACAACTTCTGTTTCATATCTTTGAGAGTAAAATGACAGTTATACATTTTTCAAAATTGTCTTATTACCACGAGTTCCGGATTCCCGTGATAGGATGGGATGGGAGGCTTTTTAAAATGCTCATAGTGTTTGTTCTGTGTTGCAGCGTGCCCACCGTCCCCGTCAAGAACCTAAACGGATCCAGCCCTGTCCATCCCGCGCTAGCCGGTAAGTTCACAGGTGGAGAGACTTCAGGTCGCCTGATAGGGAAACCACCTAACCCGTGTCTGCTTTGCCTTCCAGGGATCACAGGGATCCTGATGAGTGCCGCCGCTCTGCCCGTGTGTCTCACCCGTCCGCCTAAGCTGGTGCTGCACCCCCCGCCCGTCAGCAAGAGTGACATCAAACCCGTGCCTGGCTTCGGCCACTGCTGCAGGAAGACCACCAAGAAGCAGGCGCGCAAGGGTGAGTGGGTTCGCACCTGCAGGGACCAAGAAACTCAAGGAAGAAGGAGGAAAAACCCAAGATGGCCGGAAACAAATTCATACATTCTCCTATTTTCAAATCAGAATCTCCTGCAATGCCAAACTTTTAATAGGTTATAGATCCTATTAATGTTTAGGTACGTTTAGTTATGGACAAAAATATTTGGGTGTGGGGGTCGATATCCCATTGCACATTTTCACACACAACAGCAACATGTTTGTGACTCTGAACATTTTCGAAAAAAATGTAAACATGTAAAGTAATGTCTTCTTCTTCTTGCAGTTTCCATGTTTTTTTTCAAAATTTAATTTGTAAAATCTGAAAGCATCTTTTTAGATAGAGATAATTTCCTGTTTGCTATTAGATAAATCCTCGTCATCTTAATGTAAATGTTAACATGAATCTTATCTAATTATGTGCATTTATGTTCACTCTGAATATCCTGGTTTCTGTTTCATTCAATCCTGCCCAACCCTTTTCTACACTTAAACACAGTGTGCTAAAATGTTTCATTTCTAATTTAATTTTGTGTGCTCTCTCGTCACTTTTTTCAACTTATTTTGCAAAATTTGCCAAAGACAAGCCACTGACAGAAATGGAGAATAGTTCCACCATATTCCCGGGCTATTTTATTTTTAAGCTGAGCCATACAAGGGTCACTTCCTGTCTCTGCAGGTAAAACTCCCGAGGACGTGGTGAGGAAGTACCTGCAGAAAGTAAAAAGCCCCCCGGAGGAGGTAAGACCTTGTCTTCCTTGTTTGCCATTGACTCATTGACAGAAAGCGATTGACTCTTCCGCCTCCTCCAGGACTGTACCATATGCATGGAGCCGTTAGGGGGTCCCTCCGGGTATAAAGGCCCTGGGGTGGGCCCCGTTTCCAAGGCCGAGTCAGTTGGGCGCCTGGCACAGTGTGGACACCAGTACCACTTTCAGTGTCTGGTGGCCATGTATAACAACGGCAATAAGGACGGCAGGTCAGTTACACATTAGCGACAATGACAAAAAGTCCTAATTAATTGTCTAAGGGGTAAGTGGTTGAACAACCCCCCTGCCTGTCTCATGTCAGCCTGCAGTGTCCCACCTGCAAAACCATCTACGGCGTGAAAACAGGCAACCAGCCAGCAGGAAAGATGGAGTATCACGTCATCCCCCACTCCCTCCCAGGACACCCCGAATGCAAGACCATCCGCATCATCTACAACATCCCCCCCGGCATTCAGGTACCGGAGCACCCACCCTCTCAACTCAAAGGGCCGCACGGAGGCTCATCCCCTCCTTTAACCTCTGACTGTCCCTCAGGGACTAGAGCACCCCAACCCCGGAAAGCCCTTCACCGCCAGAGGTTTCCCCCGACACTGCTACCTCCCCGACAGTGAGAGAGGACGCAGGGTACGTCCTCCGAATGTTGCCATTTTCGCAGGCACTTCTTGCATTTGCAGAGAGACTTTTAAGGTTCAGACTCACTCTAGGATTATCTGCCGCCTGAGGAAGATGACGCTGTTGTGTTTTTGGAATTTGGTCATGTGTTGTCATGAGTTGCACTAAAAAAAAACTGAAATGCTACCTTAAGATGCTTTTAGGAACCTGAATGTGTTACAGTTTTAGTTCAAGTACGTAATATAGTGAAATACATTTTAAAAAAAAGAAGACTTGAAGGTGTCCATGTCAACCAGGTACTGAGACTGCTGCTGGTGGCCTGGGACCGTAGGCTGATCTTCTCGGTCGGTACTTCGAGCACGACAGGAGAGTCTGACACCGTCATCTGGAACGAGGTTGATATAACACCTTTATTAACATTAACGCTTTTGACCTTTAAAGACCCATGTGGACTAAACACATAGTATGTGTACGAGGTATAGACTTTCATCAAACATTTTTGGGGGGGAAGCAGCGCCCCCCCGGTGCGTATGAGGTTGGTTTACACGTCGTTTCTGCCGCCTGCAGGTTCACCACAAGACAGAATTTGGCTCCAACCTGACGGGTCATGGCTTCCCCGACCCCGGACACCTGGACAACGTCCTGGAGGAGCTGCGAGCTCAGGGCATCACGGACACCGACGACGGCCTGACGGAAAAGTGAGCGCCCAAGTGACGACAGGGACGAGGACGCAGGAGCGTGGCACAGACACAGGGTGACGACGCAGCAAGAGGGTTGGTGTCGCAGTGGAGGCCCCCTCAGTGAAAACGATAGAAGCGGCGGGAGGAGAAGGAGGAGGAAGAGGGCCACAGGAGGCCTGGACCGAGACTGTCTCTCTGTGCCATTTTGGAGACACGGTGACTGTAGAGGGTTTTTATTGTTTCGTTTGTTCATTTGGATTTTATTTTGTAGATGGTTCAGCCTCTTGGTGTTTCAAGCAGGGCCGGGCAGTTTAGGAAGCCAACATCAGCATATTCAGAAGCCTCTTTTCCTCTATTTACATAACAGTATTGTGTACAGTATTGGATCGTGTGTGAATGTCACTCACCAGATACTCTCCACAAATACTCAACATGCGGTACTTTCACTCAGCTGGAACACAATTTAAGAAGTTGTTCTATTCTTTGTCAAGTTTTCAGGTACTGCTTATTCTTAAGCGATTTCTATACATTTTAAAACAATTTCTTGTCAATTTTCAGAGAAGTCATCCTGCCCCAGGGTATTTTTTCCTTTAGGAACGATGGGGTAGATATATGATATCAACCACCGATGCACTGCCCGGGCCCTGTGGGGTAGGGGGGGGGGTTTGGAACATTTAAACGTCAGGCTGCACGGGAGACAGTCGCAGGGAGGAGCAGCACAGAACCCAGTCAGTCAGTGGGAGATGGTCGTACTAACCATCAATTAGTGACACCTAATAGTTACTAATAATGAGGACAAGTTGAATTTACTGAGGAGAAGAAATAACCAAGGTGGACAGAAACGGTAGAGCAGCTCACACAGATATGGGGAAAGGATGGACAGAGAGAGGGAGGAGTGGGAGGAGCCAGGAGGATGGGCATTTGGAGAGGTGGAGCCGGAAGAGAGGATGGATGGATTTCGGAGGTAGTTTAGGATAGTAGAGTAAAATTAACTTGCAATACTTTAGCTATCAGGCTAAAGGACCTCCGCCCAAAGCGACTGGAGTTTAGTGCTGCTGCTCCCCCTTGTGGTCCCTCTGATGTACTGCACCTCAGCCTGCAAGCTACTGGATCAGACACATTTATCTACCTGTATTACCTTTATCTTTGCTACTATAATCTTCATTTAACCTCATTCTATACCTTACCTCTTACTTTTTCTTGTTTATTTGTACTTTTGTTTTGAACTAGACTCTGTATGTGATGAAATGACAAAAGACCAAACGGAGGCCCGGTTGCCCCGGGGCCTGTTTTAGAGTCTTACTGTTGAGCCACGGTGGTACAAGTTAATTCTTAGATACACAGGTACAAGTATTTACTTACATATCTTTGTGTTATTTTCACCTCTTGTCATGGCTCGCGGGGTAGAGCAAGCCATTGAAGAGACCTGGAGGGGGGGTCGCTGTGAGACGTCGGTATTCTAATGTCGACTTCGAAAACCCCATAGACTGGGCAGCAGGTCAGAGGTTTGGCGAGGGAAGGGGTGGGGGGCCCACAGCATCAAACACTACTCAAAACAGATGAGCTGCTTGTCAAGGTCCGATATTTTACATTATTTACCCAGCTTTCTCGACTGCCAAATGCGTTTGAAAAGAGACTGTCAGCACGAAAGTGAAAAGATTGCAAAGACGGTTAACAGATGTTAATCTAATGGTCATCCACTCCCCAAGCCCCCCCCTTGCCCCTTCCCTGGCCAAACGCTGCCCGGTGTCTGAGTTGGGTCTATACACGACCCCCTTATTGACATAATTGTGTGTATGTGTGCGTGTGTCGGTATGTATGCATGTGCGCGTGTGTGTATACAGCCCCAGTTTAGAAAATCTGATGATGATGGTACATTGGCTGCGTTTTGTCTTTTAATATGAACAGTAGAGCCGTGCTTTTTTTTTTAAAGTGACTTTTGACTTTATCCTAGGTTTAACTCCCACGCCTTCTTTTGTAAGTTTCAAATGGATTTTTCGCTTGTTTACCATTGTTTAATGAGCTCTCTTTTATTTCCATTGTCGAAAACTTTTTTTCTTTGGGAAATTCATTTGATGGTAGACTTTTAAAAAGAATATTATAATGATAATAATAATAAATTTTTTCTACTTATTTTCTGGCCCGATCCTGCATCTGCACCCATGCAATGCCGCCAGATGTTTTTGTAGCAGATTTCGCTCTCAATGTTTTTCCTGGTTTGTGCGAGCAGACGTTTCAGGTGATGACAGCGATTTGTCCTAAAATATCTGTTCTCCAACGGCCTGACGGCTGCGAAATGAATGACCCTGTGTAACCGGTCACATTAATTATGATTTGTAACTTAGTTATTAAAGTATTACCTTTCATTTCTCACTTTTTATTGCTCATTGATTTTAATGCTCAGACTTAATTACCATTTTCTCTTAATTACCACTTTCTAAAAGCTTTGATTTCTTTTTAAAGAGAGATGTCTAAAACATACTTATCTGCCAGCACGACACGTCCCGGTCAAGTTTTTATTTTCAAGCTCTGAATCTTCATTTCGCATTCAAACACAACAGACAAAACAATAAAAAAAATTGTTTTGTTACAACATGATGTCAACACATCGGTCATAGTTTTGCCCTCAATTGAGGCAAACCTGTTGCGTTTGATTGCACAGTAGAATTATAAAACTCAGCAGTTTTTCTTCCCTTCCCTGCTGAAGATGCCTGGACGTGGCCCGTTAGCGTTCTTGCCCTTTAGGCCAGGATGAGGGGGGAAATGATGGTGTTTGCTGATATGAAAGAGAGAAGGAGAGAGAATCCAAAAACATTAACATAAGCAAAGTGTAAATACTGCAACATACTTGCTGGGGAATGAATGATTAATAAGAGTAACAAAATAAAGAATGAATTAAAACTTCTTTCTCTGACTGTGTCACTAAAACTGAAGCCAGTGTCAATTATGTGCCTACCTTTTATCAACATGGGTCTAAAATCTCATAAAAACTCTCCCAACAGCAAAGGACATCTGATGAGGAGTTGACTGTCATCAAAACACGGCTTGTAGTTTTGCAATTTTGTTGGTCAGTCAAGCTCTCTGTTTGCCAACATCTTTCAAATTCTTGATCGTCCTATAGAAGCTCTCAGATTCTGTCTTTCCTCTTGTAGGTGATTTATGAGCCAATTGGAAAAGTTGGTTATCAAACAGTACATGCATAAAATCCAGGCAGCAGCTTGGTTAAGCGCGGCAACCCGGTTCACTCAGCTGTTTGAACCTCTTCAGTGGTGCACAGTTTCACGGTTCAGGTCCTAAACAGCAACCAGGTCGCTGTCACGTCACGAAATGATGATTTGGAATTTCCCCACATTAGTGGAGGAGCATTATAGGGAACAAATGACCCCTTATAGATTCGTTTATCGATGTTTCATGAAATTTAAAGGGGAAAAAAATGTGAGAAGCTACTCAAATAGGCCTGAAATAATCAGTGCAAATTTGCTAGTGAGCTAGTGCTAGTTTATCATTGAGCTTTATATCATTCATAAAACCTAAGCTGCTTCACAATTGTAAAATCCAAATATGCCAAAATAACATGAGAATTGCAATTCCCATTAATTTTAGGAGAAACTATTGTGCATGAAGTAAATTACTCAGACTTGTGATTGATATAGATTTCAAAGTAAGAGGAGCTGTTTTACATGAGCAAAAAGAACTGAATAAGGAAGCTAGTTCATCTTAGCAGCCAATATACACCTGTTAAATCAGTTCATAGATTTTTGATTCCAGTATTAAAAAAAAAAACGTCTGTTGCAAGAGACTGATGGTTCAAAAAAGGAAATATGTAGATCATTCACAGGATTTTAACAGTTGAATTGGAAACAATTCAAAGATGCTGAAACCTGTTGCTCTGTCACTCAAAAAGGTTAATGTTAAATGACAAGTTCAAGACTTAAATGGGTGATAGCAAAACAATGCAGGGAACCAGCGGATGGCAGAATTGTCTTTGGTCACTGACAGGTGTTTTGTCCGAATTCAGCCGAAGAACAGTCTTTGAGATCCACTTTTTGACGTGGAGAAGATATTCTTTGAGCTCACTCACCGCACAGAGCTGAGGATCTAACAGAGATACATCTGTCTGTCATTAGCGATGAAACAGACAGAACTTGTAAAAAAAAAAAAAAAAAAAAAAAAAAAAGGAAAAGAAAAAGTCCAAACAACACACCCTCACCCACCATTTCTCAAAATACTTAAAAAAAACTAGAGCAAA
>CAAKHD010005251.1:32979-58593 GCA_901007705.1 Fistularia tabacaria | reverse complement strand
CCCCCAAAAAGTCGAGGATCAAAAAAAAATAAATTTTTTTTCATTTATGAAAAGGAAAAAAAAAACTTTGAAAAAAAAAAAAAAAAAAAAAAAAAAAGAGGAAGATAATAGGTCCCAATACAGACCCCTGAGGGACCCCTTGCTTCAAAATGTTGGGAGATAGTTGCTCACAGACACACAACCTCCACTTTGACAGGTTGGTAGAAAATCATTCTAAAGCTAAACTAGGAGTCCTGACAGCCTTCTCCAACACTCCCCTGCTGTAAATCATCCACATGTGTAACTGTCATCACTGATGTTGCAAACGCCTCACAAAAAAATGTAAACATTGTTTCCCCTGCTTTTCTCCATTCAGGGGTTCTGAACATTTTCGTGCGTGGTTGATGTTGCTAAGACAGAGCTATAGATTGAAACTAGATGAGTCAAACTGAATAAATTGGGAGTGCCATTTGGTGAACAAGATGGGATAAGTGTTACTCTCTGCATTGTGTATTGGCAATACAAGCAAATGCTTTCTCTGCCAGTCTGGTTCCACAGCTGTTGTTGGAACGTCTTTTACCAAGCACACGGGTTGAGTTCCGTGTCTCAAGCAAAGGAATACAAACCCCCAGGGTGAAGAAAGTCCGAGCCTCAACAAGTCCTACTACCTCTACAAATGAATATGCTATTATTGGCAAGGAAAGCACATTTAAAAGTCATACAAACTCATTTATCCATTTAAGATCTGCCTGACAAGTTGATTCTCACAATTGTTACGTGAGAACAAACCTAGACATTCTAACATTAGTTGGACAAATGAGATCACGGTGATTTTTGTTTTATTATTTATGTACCACGAAAATCAATTTGCAAAGAGTAGGTAAGACTACAACAAAAACAAACTTATTACCCTGTGTTCATGTGTCTATCTTGCATTCTCATCGTAATCTCATGTCCAAAATAACGTTAAAATGCAAATAAAATGTAGATGAAATGAAGAGTAAAGTGAAATATTAATTTAATCCATTGCAGGTTCTTCATGGATAACTGAACTTCTGAAGAAGTCACGAATCCAATAGAAATATTTTTGGGATTTTTGATGACAAGCACATTCTGTACATAAATAACCCTCTCCCTGAGATCTAAAGCCTGCGTGTTTGAACACTATTCACTAGTGAGCGGCGGCTTATAAATACACAGGAAATAATAGATGTATGTAAATCAGTTTATTGCAAGAAGACCACTGGGAACAAGCCCCCCCTCTCATCCCCCAGCCCAACCACCTTGACTTCTCTGAGCTCAGGCCCAGAGGTCCTCATCCACAAAAATGAGGATTTACAAACAATTCAAAAGGCATGAGCATCAAACACTGATCAGCTGAAAACTAACGGTTGTAGGATTACATTCTAAATACTGTATCTTTCTCAAAAGTAACTGCCAGAAGTTACTGCGAAGTCTGTGTACGAAAAGCATCTCCCTCTGAAATGTACAGCATTATCATAACAGTGCCTTCTGATCCAAAATGCATTACAGTTACACACAAAGGAATAAAGATTTATGAAAGAGGCATGCATCCTGACAAGTAGTTGCCTAAGTAACCCACCTGGAAATATACTACGTACTAGTCAGCACCCCCTCCCTCAGATGTAACGCCACTCCACAGCGCACACTTGTGGCCCGTGGGAGAGGCGTCAAAAACTATCCCTTAATTAGCCGATATTATTTAAAGGAGGAATCCTCACAAATAAAAAAATAAATATACACATTTCACATGCTGTTGACAGCAATACTGTTGACAGAGATGTTTTTTTTTTTTTTTGTGTTAGTTTTTTTTTGTTTTGTTTTTTTTTTGTTTTGGCTCAATTACAGTACAGGCAGGAAAATGGCCTCGAGTGTGTGTTTAGAAGCCTGGACAAATACAAGGGTTGACATTAGAGTCGAAGCACTGTGTTACGAAATCATATATTGTGAGAGTTCAATCGTGGGGTGCCGTCAGTACGTACGCCCTCTCTTCTAAAAGTGAGTCATCTGTGGTCCATTTAGCAAGCGAGAGGATGCCTCCTGTGTTTGGACAGATTGTTATAAAGATTGCACTTCCTGTCCATCTCACCGACACACAGCACCCCTGCCGCAACTGTGCATCATCTGCATGCATTTGTATGATGTACCAATATACAAATGTTGCAGTAACTTTACAAACTATACAAAACTTATAAATTATAAAGTCCTGTTCTTAAATATAAACAACATCAAGTCAATTTCCAGTACTTAAATTATATGTTAGATACAGCTTCCTCGTATTTAATACACTGTACACAATCCAAAGAGTTGGTTCGACATGATCTTTGAATAAATTAATTCATAAATAAATCATGATTATGTCTTTCCAGTAACAGTGGTGTCTTAAGTTCCTCCACACATGCGCACGCACACACACACACACACACACACACACACACACACACACACACACACACAAAAACATACACGAACACACACACACATAAGCATGCACACAGGCATGCACACGCAGACACAAACTCCGAATGACTCTTCAGCCATAATCTAAAACTATTTGTCCTATTTCAATGCTTTTGGCTTAAAAAGAAGAAACGTTACACTCGACTACCAGATTAAAAACGGGACGTCTAATGTAATACGACAGGTTTGAGGGATCTTTGTAATCAGTAGTTACGTGATTAGAGTACCTGTAGGCGAAGCTGTTGACAACGAAGCACTAATGCCTAATCAATAAAGTGTCAGTGCTGGATGTCAGCTGCAGGCAGAATTTCTCTTGCGTCTCGGTTCTAATAAAGCCCAAGTTATTGGAGATTTACCCGCAGACAGACAGAAGTACTTCCGAGAACTGTGTCCGTGTAGGTTTTGCTGGGATTCTCTCTGTCAGTGCAAAGCTAGATTTGAATAGAGGAAAATCAGTCGGCTCCACTGTCAGACCAGCGCTAAGCAAAGGGCGGGTGTAGGAGCATTTGGTTGTGTCAACGGCAGATTAAACCCCTGTGTTGTGCTTGCCTTAAAAATACGATAAAGTTATTGGAGGGTGCCACTCTGTGACAGTAAGCCAGTTGTGCAAGAGAAAACCACATTTATCTTCTACCTTAAGCTCCTAGACCATTCAAATATATACAGTTCTTTCATTAGAAATACCTTACAAGTGTGCTTATATCAGGGCTGTACAAAAAGTAACAAATGGCCCAGCTGACGTCGGCTGTGGCCACTGGATTCCTCCCTTTCAGTCAGTTACAGTAGCAGCTTCTTCACCAACAGCAGCTATTGGTGTTAATACACTCCACACCTGCCAAACATTGATTCGCAGCAATCTCTGCTGCAGCGGCCTTTCACCTTCCACCCTGTCCCCAAAATGCCTTGAACCCCTGGTGTCCTCTCTCGTATGTATTGCACCGAAGATAAATCATAGAGAGCTTCATTATGCTCTTGGGGAGGAAAAAAAAAAGGAAGGACTTGGTCTCGAGGTGCCAAGAAAATGCCAGGCAAGGTGTCCTCCATCAGCCAGAGAGCAGCAGAAGAAGAAGCAGAGGGCAGGTCAGTGGATGTCACGGCACATGGGAAGGTTGACGAAGATAAAGACGTTGAACTCGATGAGCACAGAGAAGCAGAGAAAGATGGCGTACATGAAGATGCAGACCAGGCCCAGCTGCCAGTCCAAAGTCCACTTGTTGAGGTGAACGCCGATTACCTGCAGGCAGAGAATTGTGAGTGTAAGAAAAGGTCAATGTTGCACTGGACTTCCATGAGAGACAGGTAGTTCCTCTCGGAGATTCCCTTGATATCCAGTAGAATGAAAAGTTTCTTCCTCGAGCCTGGCTCGCCACCAGGCTACTGGTCAGTATGAACACCGTGACTGGGGGAATATGTCAAGGTGGCAGGTCACATGGACACCAGGTTGTGATGATGTAGTTCATTTAGTTGCTGTTAATCAGACTGCTAAAGAGACGTGCGGAAAAATATAGTTTTGATATTGCTCGTTGGTTTTCTATGTCGTGTCAGCCAACTAGTCAATGGACAAATCAATTATTTTCCTTCGGTATTATTAGCTTGCCAAAAAATGAAGTTTGCATTTAAATATGGATCGGGGACCCCTGAGTGCAGGGGCGCTGGAGCTTATCCTAGTTCTCATTTGGGTGAGAGGCAGGGATCACCCTGGACCGGTCGCCAGTCAGTCACAGGATCACATATAGAGACATGCAGCCATTCGCTGTCCCTCTTTAGGGTCTCAAATGAACCCGCTGCATGTTTTTGGACTGTGGGAGGAAACTGCAGGAAACTCCCAGGCAGAGTGAACTCCACACAGAAAAGGCCCCTATCCGGAATCGAACCGGTTACCTTCTTGGTGTGAGACGGAAGCGCCAGTGAGCCACGGCGCCACCCAACATAAAACATGGTGAAATACATTTACGAGTCCTCTCGGGAACAGCAAACAATTCAGTAGATGAATTCGGGACAAATGGGCTTTGGTCGACCATATCCCTAATGTATCACCATTAGAAATGGCAGCACTTACAGTGAAGAATACTGAGGCTAGCAGGAGTCCCACAGAGAATATAAGCCCCCGGCTGTTGAGATGGATCTGAGGAGGGGAAAGTAGAACAAAAGTAAAAGAATGCCTATGCTGATTTTCAGGGAACGCCTTGGTAAATGTTCAGATAATTGCTCAGTTGCTTTTAGGTTCCTGGTCGGGACCTATAAGCTCATTCCATTCTGGTCTTTTAGATGTCTTTTCAAGGATCATGTAGCTGCCTTTGGAACACTCCCCTTATTTTAGTGCAAATATTCAATGTAGTTTCTTGCAAATCTGATGCTAATTTAATTTTTCCCTCAGTATTTTGTAAAATCAACAGGAGAATGTGAACATGCAAAAGATATATTAATAAAATATTAGAAGATTAGCGAAAACTTTCAGCGGTTCAGGTTAAAGAAATATAAAATTACCACACTAATAATTTTAAACTACATAGCAACGTACATGTATTATTATTGGTGCACATATTTTGAGAACCACGTAAACGAAGAAGGACCCAATTTCTTGTTTTTAAATGTTTTTGGATAAAACGTGGATCCAGAACATGGCAGACTTTAGCCAGCCCAGCCTGTGGAATACTGTTTGTAAGTCACAGTGATGTTTCCTCGATCGCCTCATTGGCTTTTTACAAAGTTTGCGGCCATGGGCCGAGTTTTTAACCTTAATGAGAAGGATTCTTCAGACAGGCTGACTCAATTGTGCTGTTATATATGCCTTCGCAGTCTGAGGTACTAAACTGTGTGGTGCCTCTCATAACAATGTGCGGGCAAAATACGGTGTTCCTGGCTATACTCCCTCCCTGTCCTTCACTAACATGGCTCAGCACTATTCTGGTCTCAGTCCGGCAGAGCGTCCTTGCGTTAGGCTGAGCAGCACTCACGTTGGAGCCGTAGTCTATGAAGAGTGTTTGCAGCGCCCAGGGCAGACCCAGGCCCACCAGTATGTCAAATACATTACTGCCAATCGAGTTGGAGATGGCCATGTCTCCCAGACCTGGGGCGAGAGGAGCAACACTGTCAAGCTCTGCGTACAGTTAATTATAACAAATTGGACACTGTTTGCATGAATGCTCAGTCCCCTCACTGCTTTTTGCCGGGTGAGTGGCGATTTTAACTTCCCGCCTCCTCCTCAGCAATGTGTGTGTGTTTACCTTGACGTGCCACGATAACGCTGGCCATGCAGTCTGGGACACTGGTGCCTGCAGCCAGGAAGGTGATGCCCATGATGACGTCGGGGATGCCGAGAGTGAAGCCGATCACAGTCACCTGAAAGCACAGTGCGTCTTGATAAAACGTTCCTGTTTCTAAGTCAAAATTTATTTACCCTGCTTTTCCACACTACTACTAGTTTTAAGTAATGATCAAGTAACAGTTAGTGCAAAAATATTCCGCACAAAGAGGGATTTCCAATTAAATCAATAAGGTCACCGTTCCGTGTACTTTTGAGGCTCATTTAGTCCGTTCAAATTACTGACACCATCGTCTTAGGTAAGTAGTTAAGATTCAGGAACATGTGTTGACGAACCGAATGTTTTCCTATTATCGGTTTGTTGCTTGTGTGTAGAAATGAAGACTTAAATATATGGCAGAGTCACCCAGAATCTTGGTGGCAATGTTTCCTCGAATTCAGTTCCAGAAAATTAGATCATAGAGAAGACATGTGACAAGTGCATCATGTGGACACGAGAAAAAAAAAAAGAAGAAAAGAAATGATTTTCAATTAATGACGACAAATATACGTCCAGTGAAATTTAAGCTGTTTTTGAGTTTGGAGGGTGAGAGTGCCTGTACTGACCATCCAGACCATGACGTAAGAGAGGGCAGCGATCCAGATGGTGGCCGTGAAGAAGGAGACCATGAACCACCTCTCCCAGCTCTGCTTGGCACAGTTGGGCACGGTGAAGAACAAGAGCAGGGACAGTGGCCACAGACACAACCACTTCACCTTGTTGAACACCCCCGCTGCAAAGGACATGGGTGGGATTCAATGCAGAGTTTCAACGTTTACGTAATGACGAGAGGAACTTCCCGGAAAATAGTTTTGAAAAAGGTGTTCAACAGCTATTTGCCTTTTTTATTTTATATACAGATTCGCCATGGAGTTTGATTGCGATTTGCAGCTTCCTGCCCGTTGGTTAAAGGGAAGGTAAGGGATATTACCGTCACAATGATGAGCGAACGACTTTTAAACCCACATGCTGATGAAAAAGGCATTTTATGTAAAGCAGAAATAAAGAACGACAACAACTTTTCCTTGTGTTTGTGGAAAAAAAAAGGGTAAAGATGTTATCTCTTCAAATTTTTACAAAAGAGATGAAACCTTAAGGAATCTGAATATACGTATTTAGAAAATATAATCTCTGTACTAATCTGGCTTTCCGTAAAGCATCAAACGTGTTTTCCATATCAAAAAAAAACTATGCTTTGAATAAAATGTTTAACCTCCTGTAAAATTGCTGAGTCAGAAGCACTGAATTGGGGGCCGTCTTCTGCAATGACGTTCCCCTTTAAGATAAGATAATACTTTATTGATCCCCACAATAAAAAAGAAACAAAAAATAAATAAATAAATAAATAAATAAGTAAATAAGTTTAAAAAAAAAATTTAAAAAAATTGCCATTTGAGGCACTAACTTGTATTTCATGATCAGCGCACTTTTCCTACATACAATTTGTGCTGTACCTGGAGCTTTAAATGGAACTAGGGGCCCGTCATTGTCATCCGCCGCCTCTCCTTCCTTGTCGTTCTCGTTGTTCTCGTTATCCTCGTTCTCATTCCCAGACTCCAGCCGCTGGAGTCTGCCCCTCCCGTTAAGTCCATGCTCCAAACTACTTATCCCATTCTCTAAACCGCGCCGCCCCTGGGCCCTGGCTGCTGAGTCAGAGTCGCCGTTGGTGATGCGGTTGACTCGAGTCTCAGTGGTGTTGATTAATCGTTGTCTCTGCCGGTGATTACAGATATTTGGTTAAAAAAATTCAAGCTCTGATTGGGTCTTTTTCTGGTCTGTGATTTTACAGAAACCGGTGAAGATTTACCTCATTGATGAGCATCCGAGACGCCATGGCGAGGCGGGTTCTTGGTGAGAAATGACTGGTGATCATGATCCTCATGCCAGCCTCAGAGAAGGACAGCTGGTGGGGGTATGCAGACAGCAGCTCATCCACCATCAGCACAGATGGCTTATAGTGGAAGTTAGCTGGAGGACGCAATGTATATTTTACTACAAGCTTGTGTGAACCAAAATCATGACATAATCTAAATCTAGTGCGCATTAGTCCAGCTTATTAACCCATTTTCACATTGATATAAATCCAAAAGTATCATGTTATATTTTAGCTTTCTGCTGAAGGAATCAATAATGGTTCTGGAGTAACCACTTCATTACAAGACCTTGTGTGTATGTGGACCAGATGCAGGAATTGTTTTGCCAAACTTTTGAATAAAAAAAAAAGGACTGATTCGGGTTTCTCTTGTGTCTTGGGTTTATGTTTGAGCTTCCCTCTCCAGAGTGATGTATTGTTTGCACGGTGAGCTGTTTCAGGAAAAGCCTGGGTATGAAATTACAACACCCAAACACCAGGTGATGGTGGAATTTGGAAAAATAGACTATTGATCTGAGTGAAAAACTTGGAACTAAGACAGAAAAGAATTTTTTTTTTCCATTCGCATTTTAGCCCACAAGAAAAATTTCTATGTTCTAACAACTCACAAGTGTGATACGAGCAACTAAAATACCCACCAAGTACTAAAATATTGGAGGAGCAACTCCATGGTAATACATTTAAAGAAGAAGCATTTAGTGGGGCAGCCCTTGAAATGCCTGAAAAAAGAATCCAGGTACCTCTACATGCTTCTCTGAATTCCTGATTTCTGTATTTCTGAAATGTGCTTTATAAGAATAAGAATAAAGAATAAGTCTTTAAGAAAAGACTCATTCCAGGGTATAGCTCTTGCCACCTAAATGCTGCTTGGTGTACAGTTTTAATACCAAAGGCGATTTCCCAGCTGAAGCAGAGCCGAAAAGGCTTTTCCGAATTTGACTACTCACGACACTGAAACTGCTGGTGGATTGGAATATAAGTGCAAGACCAGTGTGACTGAAGTATGCGAAGTTAATGACATTTACTGCGAGACCTTAAGCCAGCCCTGAAATGGGCTTCAGAGAAATGTCCCATCATTGCAGCGGACTATGGCACTGTAAAAGCCCACCCACGGATAGTGCTGTGACAGACATGTCGTGCACGTTAGACAGTCAGCTATACTGGTTGACTTCCACCTGTTCAGACCCCTCAGGCTTGTCAAGATATATTATATTTCCGTTTCGAAAGTGTGCAGTATTTTCCGGGCCAGCGATGTAGAAAAATCCCTGGTGTCTGAGTGACGGCGGGGCTTAGACCTCAGAATGCTGACCAAAAATTGCAATATCCGTCAAGAATCCAGTGTGATTGAAGGTTTCCTGCAGTCTCAACTCCACCCAGATGTAGTCGTCGAAGAACAACATTTACCATGATGAACTCTGCTGTACATGGTGTATGTTGCTGTCATGTAAGGTTCACGGTCAAAAGGTTAATCATGCCGCGGTCAGACAGAATAATTCATTTATTGGAATTTCATTAACTTTATTTGACAAGACTCAGCGAGACTTGAATCACAGTGGAGACTTTTTATATAAGAATGTCCTGGAAAATGCCCGCCTGTTCCAAAGTCGAAATCTTTTCGAGCCTCTCACAAAGACATTATATGAAATTGGTATAACTCGAAAGCTGCACATCAATTTTCATTTCTTTATGTTTGTTGATGCCTTGAATAAAATTAGAAAGCGAAATATCATATATGGATTTCTTCATTTCAGGCCATTAGAAAAAATGTTATGATTGTCAATTAGCTTATGTTCCTGACTTTATATTTAGGGTGTATCATCGAGTGATTGGGTACCTCTCTCTGGACAAGCCTTTCCAGGTACTGCAAGAAAAAGATGAAGGCTCTAGTGGTTTTGAGGAAACTCATTTTTCGGAGGAGTGATACTGTCTTTCTTTATGTAGATGGAGGTTTGGGTTGTACTCAGCATCTCAGCAGCAGCTGTCATCATGTGGGGGGAAAGTGCTCCTTTGCCAGGTTTTTCTCTTTTTCTTTTCTTTTTTTAAAGCTCCAAAAAAAGGGAGCACTGGGAGTTCTGCCATAGTTTTGCTTTATGCACACTTTAAAAAAGCTACCTGTGAGGATTAATCCAGGCAGAGGAGAAGCAGAAAAGAAACGCTCACCCGTCTTGAGCAGGACTGCAGTAGCGTCACAGGAAATGTTATCCTCCAGATCAGTGCTCCCTGTCAAACCATTTGCCAGATTGACTGAACTCTTCTTTTGCCGGCTGAAGTAGCGCTGAGCACTGCCATTGAACCTAAAACAAAACAAAGGTTAGCACGTATTTCTTTTTCAACTGTATGCGACCCACCAAAAGAGATTCAAAAGACTCTTGAGGATGACTCTCACTTCATGATGAGGATGTAGACTGCATACATGAGGATCAGGACGAGAGACTCCCACCTGGGTGTTTGCACGCAAACAGAAAGCCAGTCAAATTTGTGGAGAGAACTCAAAACATATCTCTATCTGGATTTAAAAAAAGAAGGTACGGCAGAAAAAATGTTACACACCAGCACACCTTCTCGTCGTAGATGAACTGCAGAGATAAAAGAACACATAGCAACATTAGGAGGTCAGCCAGCATTTCAGCATCTACACCACGAGGGGTAATGATCAATTCAGGGCACCCTGAATCACCCTTTGGTTCAGCATATACAATTTATATTTATGACACAGCTATAAATGTACAAACATTTGCATTTATAATACAAATACAAAATTTTACAATACAAGTAGGGCAGTCTTTAACATGTTGAAGACTATTAGAAAGCATGGGTAGCTTTTTTTTCACACACAGTGGAACGATGCAGATTGGTACACTGCAGAAACTACAAACTCGTCAGGCGACAATCGGATTCATCTTTGACACAAAATAAGCACAACCAAATACAACCAGAAAAAAGGATAGCTTTAATGCATTTCATCTCAAAATAAAAGTAAAGGGGTTATGTTTTTTAAGACAGCAATGTGGGATGATTTTTGTGACGGCACATCTCAAATGGTGGATGTCTTAAGAGGATATATGGTGTATGACTAAAGTCTCAGATGCATGGCACGGTAGGCCAGTCATAAAATGCAACCATAACTTGAAACAATGTGCTCAGGAATTTAGGGGTCTTCATATTGTGCCGTCATAACACACTTGATCATCTTTACTTTATGCTGTGTTTCTACAAGTGCCTCTGAATACTTACCACAATCAGGGCTGTAATGGAAAATGTATAGTAAACAGAGTCTCGTAGCAGGGCCCAATGAGAGAGCTTCACTGCCTGCAAGGAAAACAGATTCAGTTAGTCCACTCATTTCAGTATTATTTCAAAACAGTTGGCGTTAATGCAGCTTTTCAGAAACAGCGACATGGTGGGCAGAGTGATGTAAAGAAGGGAGCTGTTGAGTTGATGCCAAAAATCACAGTCAGTGGAAAAGCCAGTCAGGAGTCTACGTTTCAAAAGGAGCTTGGTCTTTATGAAGTCTGTGTAAATCACAAGTAATCTTGCTACTCTCAGCACATTATTCCCATGCAGGGTTCAAACTGAGGGAAGAGTCAGAAGTCACATCTTGAATTTGCCACTCCCGCTTGCTGAAATGTTTGTAGCTGGGGGCCAGAGGACAGAGAATAATAAAACTTGTTTGCTTGCTACTAATGTCCAGTAGGGCTTTGTAAGAAAGCCCAGCTGCAATGGCAAGCACTGAAAGAGAGGTGGGTTTGGGCTTGCAAAGGCTTTTAATGCACCCCATCTCTAAGAGCTCTGCCCCACCGCATGTCCTCCTCGCTCATTAGCTAACTGTGCTTACATAATGCGAAATCTGGGATTGCATCACTTTTTGGAGTCAAGTGTGTATATATATATATATATTTTTTTTTAGAGCTTAGGGCTTATCCTTGTCCTCTGCTCATTTCATCACAAGGCATCGCCCTGATCTGGGCGTGTCAAGCAGCATCAGCGTTGCTCTTGATGTAGCTAATGGATCAGACCCAACCAGGGGTGTTAGAACAGATAGGTACACTCATTTTTCGGGGCTCCTACTCTGAAACTCAACATCTCTGCGTCGGGACGGACCATTGTGACTAGGAGGTTCATACATGATGATGGGACTGACTTTGGAGACATCGTGCACCCTGTGAGCCCTAGACTGTGGACATTTTTTGGACTTCATAGATAATGTGACTCAAAACACAAATAAATACCACAATTGCAAATGAAAAAACAGTTACTCATCAACATTTTTAAATGACTTTCCAAAGTGAACATTGTATACTATTGCAGGCCTTTCAGAAGGGATAAAAGCCCACAGTAAGGGAAAGGATCAAGCAAATAATTCAGCAAAATCAGTATGCCTCCGAGGTCTGTGTGAAATTTGTGGTTAATCGAGAGTGTATTTAATTTGTGATCGAATGCCGACCCTTTGGTCCAAATTAGAAAAGTCAACAGGTGCTGTGCCTGAGAAAAACATTCTTCATGGTTGAAACTTGGATCAAATTTCCTCCAAAGCTGTAGTTTGTTGTGATCAGCCTCATGCATGAAACGTGTATGTGTTTTTTGCTTTGCATTCTGATGAAACGTAAGTCACTTGTGCACGTGTGTTCCTGAATATTAAAGGGAGACATTAAGTGGTAGGATGTACTGTGTGAAAATGCCAGCAGGTCAGCTGTGGACTCAGGGCTAACAGTGTAATGCCACTACATCATACCTGGCCTGCGAAGAAGCCACACACACCGATTATGCAGAGGATGTTGAAGACAGCTGAACCCACTATGGTCCCAACACCAACGTCACCTTTGGTGATAAACACTCCTGGACGGAAATACAATTGTCCTTCATTAGTCTAAAAACATGGACGAGGCAAGCGATTAAATCGGACTCCCATATTCTTAGAAAGGCTCTCAGAACCACAATGCTTTTGAAAGAACCTTAGATCTCTCTGATTGGGTCCTCAGCAAAGTGGATAAAGAGAGGTTTGCTTGCACTTACTTGAACGTATTAACACACATTAAATATAAAACAAAATTACAAGACCAACCTTCAGATTTAGGATTTTAACGACAAGAAAATGACAATGTTTAAATATCCTCTAACAAACAAGATAATAGCTTTATTGGTATCACGAATCAATGTATTCCAGGGTCACACGAAATGGCTTTTGTCGATCTGATTGTGTAAGGTGCTTGGAGGCAAACAAAAGGTGTACGAAGATGTGAAGATCAATGAATACCAATCTGAAAATGGGCTCTTTAGTCAACGTAGGGATCCAAACAACGAGGAACCTCTGGTTGAAAACAACGGAATCATATCAGACTGTGCAAGGGATGTGATGGTACGTTTTAAGGTCTATAAATTTATGAGTATCCAAAATTGAGTATTTGAAACCCACAGTGTATCAGGAACATAATCTGACAGTCCAGGGTTTACTGCTTTATGGTGCGGTTTGATATGTATTAACATTAATAAAAAAACATTGTTGAGTGGTTATTGCAGAAGAGATGACATTAATGTGCTTCATTAGGCTTGAAGTCATGTTTGTTTCATGCAAGTGGCTCGTGCAAAAGCATTACAGCATCCATTTAAATGCATGGATGTTCCTTCGCAACAGTAACTGTTGTAACTGCATACAAGAGAATAGAGAGTAGACGGTACGTACCTATGACGGAAGTGAAGAGCTCAGGGGCTGAGCTGCCAGCGGCCATGAACGTTGCACCTGCTACATCCTCGCTGAGATGGAGACGCTGATGGAGAAAGTAAGAAGAGGAAAGGAGTGGTGCTGTCAGGAAAATAACCTCATCTTGTATCTAAGACACATCCACTGTATCTTGTATGCTAACTTTGAAATGACCAAAAAAACACTCCCAGACACATGGGTGAAGCATCTTGCTCAGGTTCTCACATTTATTTCCAAATGTGAGCACAAATTAAAGGACTGTAGTAGTGGAAATATATAATTCTTTGTCAAGCAGTAGAAGCATTGCATTTACATAACAGAGCCTTATTGAAAGATATCAAAGATATATATATTCCTATTGCTCGGCACATATAATGACAAAATGATCTAAGAAGAGCTATTTCCTTATAAACATTGTGGAAAAAAAGTGGATTTATAGTTCTGCAAATCAACAACAGATTCATTGAGTATTATGGTTTAATGGTTAAGCACATATATAAATAACAGAACCAACAATTCTTCTTATTATCTTATTTTTTTATCTTTTTTTTTTTTTTTTTTTAAAGGAGCTTCTAGTTAGTTTAGAAGTACTTCTAAAATAAAACTAAATTGTGATACCAAAATTGCTCATGAAATATGAAAGCTCGGTGTAAACACTGCTGCAGAAGGGCCTTTGAGCAAACTTTAGAGTTGCTTACTTTGCAACATTTCTTTCATTGAAAATACTCAGAGAATTTGCAGCCTTTGTTTTACCATTAGCTTTCAATTATTTTGAATTCTGCTGATATTCACGGTGTCTGTACTGTGTTGGTTGATAATTCAGTATGTATATTTGGAGACTTTAAATATTTTAATCACATTTTAAGGATAATACTTTATTGATCCCCATTGGTGATGTATTTATTACACATAGACAATATTAAACAGTAGCTGCTGTAGCTATTTTCTCCCTATATACCATAAACTTGTCTTCATGTTTACTTCATCCGCATTGACCCCAAAGCCCTGAAGCATTTACTGACTCGAGTCTTACCTCACATATTTTCTCCAAGGAGGGCACAAAGTAGTCGTCGCATACCACAGCCAGGGCGCAGAATAGGTATATGGTCTGTGAAGAGAGTGATAAATATTATATGGTTCAGTGAAGTAAAACCGTGTTTCTGGATGTGAGCTCATCATCTGAGACGTTAGTGTGAAAAGTCCAAGCCCCGGTGGGCTTGAGTTGTATCAGTGAAGCCGTGTTTTTTGACCACATATTACAGATGTGTTCTAACATCTTCAGATTTGTCCTGACAGAAAATCTGCTGTCACTCGTTTCAGACACTAAATGATACGATTTTTCACCTTTCCTTTCTTGCAGATACATTTAATGTACATGTAAATCATCATGGAATATAAAACAATGAGTCCGATAACTGAGGGTCAAAGATTCAGTGATCTGATCTGGTCGCAAATGTGGTGCAGCACAGAGCACATTAACAATTCATGGAGTGAACTAATCATAACTAGGGGATTATATTATTTACCTTTAGAAATTCTGGCATTGAAAAGCAAGGAAACAGTGTTTATTTGAACTATGCCTGATCACAACAATCAATACAGTTGTATGAGATCTGACCTTAAATTACACAAGGATGTAATATATTGTTTAAAAAGCAAATAATAAACTTTTAAATATCTCCTATTCAATCATGACAAGTTGTGACTTTTCTTAATCGAGCTGAGAAAACAGTCATTAAGACCGATCGTAATGTAAAAAAATGTATTCGGTCAGAAACGCAGTCACCATGCAACATTTAGTGTCCTCGATCTTGTCAAAATTTTTGTCACTGATTCAAAATCTTACTCTTGTCTTTCATTGAATTGATAATTGTGATAATTGATTTGAAATAAGTAATGTGATGTCCGGAATAAAGATTGAGATGATTAGAAACTAAAGGTCTACTTCCACTCAGATTGTTTTCTAAAGGTTAAGCTTTTTTGAGTATGTTTCTCTACGCTTTGACTTTGACTGTTTATATTTACTGTTTTCGAGGCATTGTGTATCTGTAATGAAATTGAACTTTCCTTAATTTATTTTATGATGCACTCGAAGGGCCATCATACTTTCTTCATTTTCATCCACTCACCTGCATCTGTTAAAATCCTCCAGGTCAGATCAGAAGTCACTCTTCACTATTCTAGTTTAGAACAGTCACGAGAGTTTGCCTTGTTGAAATAGCAACACTACAAATTCAAATTTTAAATGCAAACTAGATCATCACTAACCATCCCCTGCAGCCACGAAATACAGTGTGTTTGTGGCTGACAATCAGGATGAAGGAAATTCATAAATTACCGTTTGACAAACGATTTTTCTGTACTGTCTTTTCAAACCCAAAACGACTGCAAATGATTGCAAGTTATTATGTTAGTCACTGCTGACACTGACTAAAATAATATATCAAACAGGAGACAGGGAGCTCAGATCAAAATCCCTGTAAAGAAAAAGACAGTGTATAGAAGTATATAATCCAGTGCTTAGTTTAACGAAAAGGAATAATATAGTAAGTCCCATTGGATTTTCAATAGCTGTTACAGGAAGATACAGTGCGTTCAAAGAAATTGCTATTTCCAAAGCAGCTTGTCGAAATATCAATGAACATATTGCATGTCTTGGTTAGAATAATGGAGCCATTGTGGGCATGCTTGACCTTGGGACTGGCCCATTTTGTAGCCAAAATGTTCTAAATATGGAAAGGCAGAACAGTTCAGTGCAGGATTGGAACAATGTGGCATGCTCTTCAGGTTTTGTCCTCCCCTAAAAACCACACAGCGAGCAAGTGGAAAGAACAAGCACAGAAACATTTGCTGTGAAATGACACAAAATGCATTATCCCAAAGGTTACAGAGCTCAGGCAATGTGTTGCTGAGGACTACTATAGTTTGAAAAAAGCAAGTCGTCAAGAAAAGGTTACTTTCATTTGTCCCCCCTGCAGCAGAGAGAGGCCAACGCCGGGTGGCTGAACTATAAGTGTAACATTGCCATGTACTGTAGAAATGGTCCATTTGCTAGTTTTAAAGTGCAAAGCAAAGTTCCGCGGACACATTGACATTAGCTTCCATTACAAGCTCTAACCAAGAGCAATGCATGTGTCAGCATAATGTCTTCTTTTTCTTTTTTTTTTTTCTTTTTTACTGGACATGTTTAAGTGACTGCAGAGGAGGTTCATCAAAGCCTTGACCTTGCATGTGACCCCTATTGGGCTGTGCCGGGCAGCCCAGTTTGTCCAGTCATGCATGTGCTGAAACACTGAGATAAAGCTAGAGAGAAGTCATCTCTGGACCTGCCATCATGCTGCTGACCCAGATACTGTGTTGTCGTCAACCACGATTTTATAGTTAAGCCATTGGCCCCAAACGCAATTAAACTTTTACATTATTGTAGAGCTGGTGAGAATTTTGCTGCGTTGAAATAGGATGATGACACCGACCCATCAGTTCACCAGTTTGTGATGGGAAAAGTTTTCTTTTTAATTGTTTGTGTTTCTTTCCAGCCTTTCACCTATATGTGTATACATCTTGTGTGTATAAGTTTCCCACCAAATTAATATAATGTGATTATTGCATGTTTTGTATGTTGATACAAGAAAAAGTGATCAAGCATCAGTAATATGACCTCTAAATTAATAGTTAAATAACAGATGGGAGGTTTTTCACTGTTTCATCTTTTTTCAACCTTTAAAATGTTGTCTTGTTCCCAAGTGCCTTGTTGTCAGTCTTTGCATGATCAATTTTTTTTCTGACACTTTTGCTCTTATGGAAATTCTCTTGCTCTCTTTCAGAACATGAACTACGTCAGTTGAATAAGTGGGTTGAAACGCTTCTTTCACAAGCACCGGACAAAATGGACTACTTAAACTATTCTGAATAATACCAAGGACTACCTAAGGTCACTGCATCTCTCTTTCAGATGCCATGCTCTTATGGGTATTTATTCCAGTAACACTCATGTGTGTACACAGTCTGGAGCTGCACCATATACAAACAGGACTGTGAGTCGGCTGTTATCTGTGCGGGATTAACTCAGAATAAAATGGTGTGTCTCAGTGCGTGCGTGTGTGTGTGTGTGTGTGTGTATGTGTGTCTGAGTGTGTGTGTGTGTGTGTGTGTGTGTGTCCAACGTGTGAAATATGTAGACCCAATTCTGATATATCAGACACATTGAATATCAGGATCAGGATGTACATTACTAGTTACTGTAGGTAATCAAAGGATACTATGTTTGGATATGTTGGGTTAAGAATATCTGACCATATTTTATAAAAATCCAGCATTTGGACATGAATGTTAATCAGACGAGGGCTACACTTACACACAAGACGTGCAGGGCGATTGCTCCTTCTGTTCTCTCTTTGTGTGTGAACAGGTCTGTAGGGAACTCATGCAGCGCTGCAAGAGACAGAAACAATAGGCACAGTTAGAACAGCTCATAGGGCTAGTTTGTGTGTGTGAGTGTGTTTGCCTGCTTGTTTGCTCTCATGTGCCTTTGTGCATGGATGCTTGCATGGGAGTTGAAAGAAGGTGGTTTATAGGACAAATTTACATTGACCAGCAGATGTCAATGCCTATGAGGTCACTTGTATGAAATGACATTGGGGCCTACCCACAGCACACCTTGCCCCGGAGTATGTGGCATTAAGGACAGTGTATAGATATCACTTCCCAAACCATTTGGGAACAATGAAGAGGGAACACCGGGAAAGCAAGGGCAAAATAGAACACTTTTAGAACAGTGTGGGATATTTAGAGTACAGGCAGGTGTGGTGAAGAGCAAAGCAGAGAGTTAGGATAGATCGTCTGCAATTTCCACTTTTTTGCTTGAGAGAAAACTGCGCACAAAGCCAAAACTGTGATTATTGAAGTGTATCGTGCAAGTAACTAAATTATAAGAGAAGTAAAAACTGGCAGTAGGAAGGGGTGTGAGTGGAAAACAGAAAGGTGAACAACAGGGCATTTGGACTGAAAAGGCAGCCTGTTTTATTATACTCTCTCTGCGTCGCTTCTTGATTTCCTCTGCTGTACACGGCCAAGTCAGTGACAGGCTCTAGGCAGCTGGTTATTGTGAAGGAACCTTTGCCTCTCACGCCTCAAGCACCAAGTCACCTCTGTCATCACGTCCTCCCATGCAAATCAGGAGCTCATTCACAGGTCACTGCGAACATCTGTTGCACATTTCAGTTGTTCCCCATGACAGGCAAGGAGGCAGGAGAGAGAGCGTGAGGATATTTCCAAACATAGGGGCTGAGCAATTCACCCAAAAGCATATTGAAATGGACAATTAGAAGCTTCAATAAGCTTAATCTTGTGAATGTCAGTTTACTGTATTCGCTTTTGGGCTTTTATCCTGTTCAACTGACCTGTCGGCTCTGTCAAAACAAAGCAGATTGTTGACCAGAGGAGGTGGATCAACCGATAGAATTCCACCAAAGCAGCTTCTAATTAAATACACCACGTACACTATTTGTCTTCAGGTATAATGATAGAATTAAAAAAAAAAAGACTCAAATGGAGGCAGACCATCTCAAGAAGGCAAACAAATGATGACTGATTATTAGTAATTCATCGATTTAACAGATTCTTCATACAATCCTTCATATGTTCATAATCTCTACAGCTAAAATTGCCTCCATGGGTAGGCAGAGGTGCTGGGGGGAAATCCAGCGGACAATCTACACCATTGTTGGTTTGTGACAGGAAGCAGAAGAGAACCCAGGCAGGCACAGATAGAGCAATGGAGCTCTACACAGAAATGCTAGAATCTGCCTTACCAGACCCGGCCTCGCTGTGAGGCGAGACTTCTATTACCCAGACCAGCCCCACAGCCTGTTTATTTGTGATAAATCAGGTTAGAATATTCAAAAGTGCTGATGTAAAGTCATGTCCCCCAGTTGGTGAATTGAACTCCTGTGTGCTTGGTGAGATTTGACTGAAGAGATGTCAGTTCAAACTGGCCTGGGATTTGCACTTGATATCAAGTTTACAGGGTGAATACAGGATGGAAATACTTGTTTGCAAACTTTGCACACACATTACTTTTGTGATCAATAATTTGTATACGGTCTGGTGTTATACAGTCCATTAATCTACAAACTAAGCAAACTATATTTTGCAACAAAACGTGGGATGTTTTTCAAAGGAGAGATCCCAGTAGTCACATTTAAAAGGCTGACGGTTCCTCAGGGGGAACAGCGCATCATAATGGGAAACAGGAGACAAATCTGCAATCACTGGTTTCATACAACTTGTACAGCAATACAGTAGAAATTCATGATCTCGTTTGAGTGATCTAAAGGAAAGAGCAATTTTTTGGGCAGTGGATTTAGATAAAGGAGTGCATCAAATGCTATGCAGCCAAACTGTAAGTTGTCTTTTCAGCAGGGTATGGCAATCATTCATAGAAGCTGGGAACTGCACTTGTCATCAGACGATGCGGGGAATTTTCCTTTTACTGTGATAGTATTGAAACACAGGAAATGTTGGGATCGGGGATGGGGATTGAACCGTGATGAGGGAAACTTAATTGTTGGCAATTGTGATGAATGAAAAAAAATCCTAAATCGTGCACAATACGGGTATTATTACTTTTATAAATCACAGCTCCACGATAAAACATGGGCACATGGATCGAAATCTTACTTTCAACAATAGATATTAGATAAAAAAGCGCTTCAGTAATGTTATGCAGTTTTAAGCCCAGGGTTCTTACAAGGGTCTGATATTTCTCAACGTTGTTTATTGACTTTGCATTTCAACTATATTATAGTTAACTACATGGCATTGACTATCACAATGAAAACCTGATCTATAATTTTGTTTTAAGCAAGGCACTGTTCCTATAGGATAAGTCGTTGATAGAGATACTTTTTTGTGGCACTTCTCTGATCCCAATCCCTCGCATTCTAAAATGAGCTATGATAAACTTGGCTGCAGGCTCAATGGAAATATTGCACTTCAGAGCTTGTGGTAAAACCTTCTATTTTTAGGCCCAGCAGTTTAAAATGCAGCACTATATTCGAGAAAACGTGATAATAAGATATAATCTGTCTTTGAAGACAAATCAATGTTATCTTAAGCAGGCTGCCTAGCTTACCACAGACAATAATGCCCATTTAAAAGACTGTTACCTGGGATGTGATTTTATTGAAAATCCAGACATGTTGTTAAAAGTGCAGAAAGTCGAAACAATTGGCACTCAGTAGGATATTCGCCCTGCGTCTGTAGTAATACCAGTTGTTGCATTGCTCCAAAAGTAGGCACGGAGCCCATATACTAGAGTTGTCTCGTTGTGTTGTCTCTTTTCTCAGCCTTTATACGCCCTAACTCCTCTTGACATATTTCTTGAACAAAAGGTTTCAACTTCAGGAGACACTCTTTTGTAAGTTCAAGTAACATTTTGGCCTACAAAATCAAGTTTGACTGAGTGGCTGCTGAATACTTTCCACATGGCTCTTTGCTGATAATCACTATTGTCAGATAGTAATAAATGATTGCACTACAGCGCAATCTGACTCACCTGATACACTAATATTAGCTTAAGAGGCTGGCTGCTTATTGCAGCCTGGGAATTTAAATCTGTAGAATAATTCAAAAATGTCAATTTAAGTTAATCTTAAATCATGGTAATACTTATGCCAAGAATTGGCTTGGCACATCCATCAGTGGTCCCGCATCGACAACAAAACAGACAGCTGGAATGCAGTCACAGTGAGGTGAACTGTGCTTTCGGAGAGCAGGTGAGGCGAAGGTGTTTCCAAAGCCGAATCCTACTGAGCGGACATGCAGACAAGAGGACAACCGGAGCTTTAAATAAGCAGCAGATGCTCTTCCTCCTAAGGCCTCATTCAGTCTGTGTCAACAAGGATGGCCGGTCTGGAGGCACCTGCATCACTGTTTAACTCTACTTTCTGCAATGTGTCATGTGATCAGCTATGAGTGACTTTCACTTTATCAGTGAGCCTCAGCAGCACTCACTGCTATCATTATACATTATGGGTTTCATTTACCGAGGTGTCAAATAAAAGGCACTTTTCTGTTTTAGTTTTTGGTTTGTGTTTTGTAAGGCAACTCAGAAATAACTGCAGTGATGAAAGCAGGATTAAATGTTGTTATTGGCCAAGTGTACAGGATTTTAAGTGTATATAGTGATTATTGCAGTGATAAAAATCTAAATATCAAATGGGGGAGGCACACAATGAGAGAGCACAGCAAGGAGAAAGTCAGTGGGGGAACAGGTGGAATTGAAAAAAATGGTAAGTTTTTAAATTTGAAGTAAAACTGCCACAAACTCAGAAAACAGCAAACAAAGTCCCTTTTTCTCTTTGAGAGAAAAGTTGAATTACACTATTTCATTCTATTCTATTCTATTAATTTTATCACTCTGTAGATACACTGCAGCTTAAAAGTTTTCAAATCTGATTGGAACAACAACATAGAAATGTATCAGGGAACAGCAGATCTGAATCACGGAAACCGTGTGAACAGGGATCCATCATATAACTGAGATTTACTCAAAGTTTCCTCGGTGAGTGTCAAACGGTCTGCTGCTGTGATTCCGTGTTGTGTTTATTAAAACGCTGATATAAAAACAATCCACACATTTTGTATTTAGATTTTTTTTTTAAACCAACTCAGTAGCTAAATTCTGATGTCTTTTTCAATGGACCTATTGCCATTTTCTCTTTCCAATTTTGCACATTCAGCCATGGGAATATACTTAATGGACAAAACTAAAAGGCAGAAGGTTAAAAGGTTACATGGAGACGGGTGGGGTATGGACTCAACTGCAACAATAACGACTCCACACAGACAGGGCGAGTATTTAAGACTTTACTGCGAGCCGTTAGCAGAAGAACAATTCTTTGGAACATTGGGGGCTGTCATGGTCTGGCGAGAGAGCGCGGGGGTTCTTGAAGTTCAACGGGAGAACAGGGGGACAGAGAGGGTTGGTTGTGGGAATTCAAATGGGAGACCGCTGGGAGGTCTCCTATGGCGAGGAAAGCAACACTTTGCAACACCTGGCAACACTTTCTCCACCAGCACCCATCTGCAAGGAGATCACGCGTTTCTCTACCAGATTCTGACCAATTCACCCTCAATGCTGGGTACCCTGAACAGTCCTTTTACCAGCATCCTTGGTAATCCCCTCGATTACGTGCGGAGGGGGCATGTCAATGATTATGACCGTTAACTTTCTGACTTTTGCATATGGAGACAGGCTCAACAGCTATTCACTCTCTAATTCGCATACTTTGGGGCAATTTTCCCAATTTTTCCAATTTGCAACAACATCCTGCATGTTTTTGGATTGTTGGAGGAAACCCACATAGAGAATGCAAACTCCACAGAGACAGACTCCCTGTGGGAATCAGACCAGGGTCCTTCGCGTTGTGCTCATCACTGCGCCACCGTGGTGCGCAAGGTCCTTCAAACAGTAAACAAACTCAATGTAGAGAGAAATATTTCTTAGGCGTATTGATGAGGGAGATAAGAGCTGCAAAGGTTGATGGATATACGTTCAGTCGTTAAACAGATGGGAAGCTACCAAAAAACTAATGTGCAGATACTTCCACGTGTCCTTGATAGCGGATCCTCTGTTAGCTTCATCCATAATGGAAGTGTTCTTCTTCCTTATAATAAAGGAGACACTGGTGGTAGTAAAACAGTTGAATCAATGCCTATGCCTAAAACTCATCTACGTGTTATGTTTTGAAAATAGAATTTGATCAGGAATCAATTGAGGAATTAACTGGAAAACGGAGCCATGTTAATGATGGCATTGGAATCGGTAAGATGCCGAAAATCCTAACTGTTTTAAACTAGTTATTGATTCTACTCATTCAATTGCTTTCAAAATTTTGCAATTAAATACGTTTTGAGGGATGCCAGAGGAAGCTGATAAATAGTCAGATCTGTCAAGATTCAATTACTCTACATACATACACTAATGAATGAACTGCACAAATACAAATTCATAAACTTGCACAGACTTTGGTTTGATCACAACCTCTTTCAGACATGGGGGAAAAAAAACCAAAGTCGAGAAGTATCAACATTATTGAAATAAGTAAATAAAGCAATCCTATGCTCTAAAGTCAGCTGCAGCGATATGACTATTCAAGCCTCATAAAGTGTGCATGACTGTATCTCCCTGTAACATGAATTCCATGGCAACAGAGAGTGTGGTTTCTTCAAGCAGAGTGTGTTTAAATGGCAGAAAGGGGAGGTGGGCACAAATAATAGACTGCTCGCCTTAACCTGAAGGGAGTCACTCCACAGCAGCTGCTGCACAAATGGCCATTAGCAATGATGTTTGACGCATTGTTTGCGGAATGGTGGCTAAGACGCAGTGCATTATGCATTATATTTGGAGAGTGAAACAAAAAAAGAACTTGCGCTCTGATGTGTGACGCCAATCGTGCGTTAGTTCATGATTAGAATAAAATAGGCAAGGATGAAAATGTCAAGAAGTGACCTGAACTTGTGAGATCAGTTGTGCAGGTGGTTGGGGGATGGGGGGGGTCTGAGATGGACAAAAGTCATAGTAACATATAGAAAATACACATTTCTCGTTGGCCTTGTTAAAAGTGCAGCACATTGATCTCACAGCTAGCTGCTTTAATTACAACTGTGGTTTCTAATTTCAGTAGGACACTGATTCTGAATGCAGAGCAGTACAAAAATCCACATGTAAGAGAGAAAGCGGACAAAGGGGCAGTGAAATTTCTATTGTTCCCCCATTTGCAAATACCCTGTTCTCCCTGTCAATCAGCTGTCATGTTGATGGGGGGGCACCAGGAGACGTCCACCGGTTGCTGAGAGCCAGAGACAAGAGCATTCAGAGCCAGGGACGAAACTGGCCTGAGAGCAGCGAGAGCCGACCTGGCGCGAGGCATCAGGAAAGCCAAACGCAACTACACCAGTCAGATAGCCCGCCAATTCAAGGACAGCAGAGCTGCGCAAAGTTTGTGGCAGGGCATCCGGACCCTCACAGGCTACAAACCTGTCCCACAGATCTGCAACGACAACATCTCTCTGCTGAACAACCTCAACGGCTTCTTCGCGCAGTTTGAGGCTAGAAACAACACTCATCCACAGAGGACCTCACCGCTCCCAAAACACCAAACCCTGTGCCTGTCTGCTGCCAGCGTGAAGAGAACGCTCTCCACCATCAACACCCACAAGGCAGCAGTCCCAGACAAATCCCTGGTCGAGTGCTGAAGGACTGTGCAGAGGAACTTAAGGAGCTGTACTGTCATGCTTCAAATCCACTGTCATCGTACACGTGCGGTACAAGAGGCCACAAGTTGGCAACAACATCTCGAGCAGCATTACTCTGAGCACAGGCCGCCCCCAGGGCGGCGTGCTCAGTCCCCTGCTCTTCACCCTGCTGACCTACGACTGCAAACCTTCCTACGGCCGGTGAAGTTTGCGGTCGACACAACTCAGGTGGGTCTCATCACCAAGGACAACGAGACCTACTATAGGAAGGAGGTCGACCTCCTAACCACGTGGTGCAGAGACAACAACCTCCTGCTGAATGTCATCAAGACCAAGGAGATTGTTGTCGACTTCCGGAGAGGCCACACCGAGCACCCCCCGCTGACCATCAATGGCGCTGCCGTGGAGAGAGTGAGCAGCACCAAATCCAGGGGGTGAACATCAGTGAGGACCTCTCCTGGACCACCAACATGGCATCACTAGCAAAGAAGGCACAGCGGGGCCTCTACTTCCTTCGTAAACTCAAGCAAGCAAAAGCCCCTCCACCCATTATGCACTCCGGGGTACCATCGAGAGGATCCTGACCAGCTGTATCACTGCGTTGGGCGGGAGCTGCACGGACTACAACAGGAAAGCTCTGCAGCGCATCGTGAACACAGCTGGAAGGATCATGGCCATCCCACTCCCCGCCCTGAAAGACATACACACCACCCGCCTCACCCGTGAAGCATCCTCGATCGTGAGCGACGCCAGCCACCCTGCACACAGCCTTTTCCGCCTCCTGCCTTCAGGGAGAAGGTGCAGGACTCCCTCGGCCCGATCAAACCAGACTTACCAACAGCTTCATACACCAGACTGTCAGGATGCTGAACTGTCTCCCCACTAACCCACTCCCTCCATTCCGCCCCACCCCGAGATGCTGAACTCCACCTCTCTTTATTCTTCGCCACCACTATCCCCCCCCCCCCCCCAACCCCCCCCCCCCCCACCCCCCCCTTCCCCATCTTCCCCCCCCCCTC